>PVHY01016770.1:0-32990 GCA_004024945.1 Uropsilus gracilis
AGCCTCCTGGGTAACTGGGATTATAGGTACACACCACCATGCCCTAAAGGAGTTTTTTTTTTTTTTTTTTTTTTTGAGGAGGGCAATTAAATATTCTAAAATTGATTGTGAATTAGAGGACATGTGAAAAAAAGATTGTTTTAAAAATAAAACTGATTGTGGTGATGGTTGTACAACTTTGTGAATGTACTGAAAACCAGCGAATTATATGCTTTAAATAGGTGAATTTTATGGTATATGAATTATATATCAATCAAGCTATTCATTTAAAAAATTCAATGTAAGCCGGGCACGGAGGTTTGTGCCTGTAAGCTTCAGCCTATGAAGTGGCTGGAGCTAGGGATTGTGGTTCGAGTCCTGCTCCAGACAACACAGCGAGACCTAGTCCCAAAAAATAGTTGGGCGCGGCCTGTAATCCCAGCTACTTGGGAAGCTGAGGCTTGGGATTGCTGGAGTCCGTGGTACCACGGGCAACGTGAGCCTGTGATTCCATGGGCAAAAATAGCGAGACCTAGTCTCAAAAAAACAAACAAACAAACAAACAAACAAACAAACAAACTAGTCTCGCTATTTTTGCCCATGGAACCGCAGGCTCTCGTTGCCCAGGGTATCACGGACTCAAGTGATCCCCAGCCTCAGCTTCCCAGGTAGCTGGGATTACAGGCACACGCCACCACGCCCAGCGATTTTTTTGGAACTAGGTCTTGCCACGGACCCCAGGCGGAACTCGAACTGCGATCCCTAGCCCCGGCCGCTTCATAGGCTGAAGCTTAGAGGCATGAGCCACCGTGCCCGGCCGAAAGAAAAAATTTTTAATGTAGAAGACACAAGAGGTCAGCTAGCTGTGAAGGCAGGAGCGGGGCTTCATGGGAGAGAGGGCTTGGCAGTGTTTATTCTGAGCCGCCCCCCCTACCCCCCCACCCCCCCACCCACACACTGAGATCTACTACTTCCACCTCAGAGAAGCTGGTGAGCAAACTCTGCAGGCCTTGCCAGCCTTCTCTGATGCTGGCCAAACCAGCCAAGCCTGTCCTCTTTTCTCCATACCACTAACCTTTTGCCACTTGGAAGGGTTTACCACACCTTACCTCATCTTGGCACCCCACCCTGAAGGTGCCAGTATTCACTGACCTCTCCCTTCTAGCCTGCATACAAGATGTCACCGTCATATCAGATCTTACAGTATTCACAAGCAGCTTGTAGGCATGAGGAGGATGTAAGGACACACCTGTGAGGATGAGGAACCGCATGGTTCCAGTCTATGTATGTACAGCCTGTGTTTCCTGCCATCAGCTCAAGCAGCTCATCTGCAATCCTCTTCTTAAGGATTTCTGTGAGCCACAGGGAATGCGGCAGGTGAGCTCCAGAACAGTCCAGGAAGGTACTGTGCAGGGACTGTGCTCCTTCCTCTACTGCTTGCCCTCTGCCCCCAGCAAAGATGCAAGACCTGTTGGTGCTGGTGATTCTTTGTCAGAGGGGTTCTGGGCAGCACAGCTTTACCAAGCTGGTGGTAAGAAAGCCCGTTTTATGAGGGCCAGCTTTGCTCTTGTGCTTCTGTGGAGTTGGACATGAGGCCATCTGAGGCTTGGTTCAGGATATGTCCTAGTGGAGGAACACACTGAATGCAACCTCAATCCATCACCACTGCCACAATCTCTAATCGATATGTTCTCTGCATAAGTGATAGAATTCCCTTACCATGACCAGATATCCCAGACTCAATGATATTAAGCTTGGGATCCGACTTGGGAAGTGGGAGACTGCTTGGAGTTAGAGACCAGAACCTTGAGTCAGACTTAATTATGTAACATTCTTAAATCATAGACCTTCGCATGGACTTTCACAGTTGGGCCTTCCTTTGAGGAGACAATGATTAAATCTGGGTATCTTGGGAAGTCATATTTTCCATGGTGCCCACATGTGCCCACCTATTGCATCTGGGTCAAGCAAGGAAAACATATTTATTAATTCTTGGGCCCCAGTGTTTTCAGAAGAGCACAAGTCCCAATTGGGTTTAAGTTTGAAGGGGGGGAGGTGTCTTCCCTCTTTTGGAGAAGAAAGATGCTCATTAATTAGCATATAAAGTACAGGCTCTGAAAAACTCTGCAGTAAATGGTGTTTTGTTTTTTTGAACACAAAGTTTCCCAAACATTTGTCCTAGGGCTCCATTTTTGTTGACTGTACCCAGGATCATCCACTTAGCTCCAACAATAGAATCCAGATTCTGCAAATGGTACTTAGGGTGCAGTTTACAAGTGTTATTTGCCAAGCTCTCTCCTCTGCCACAAGCACTACTCTCCATATATTACAAGTTCCCTTCTCAAAGGCATAGCCCACAGCTGCTCCACCTGCTGGGCTACCAGTATCTCTGAGTCACCTGTTCCCTAAAACACCCAAAGACCCCTCCAACTCATGCCCACAAAAGCTGTTGCTTCCAACACTGAGTATCCAGGAGTATCCCTGGATGCACCTGTTCTTCCCCCATTCTCCTTCCCAGGTCATTCCTTGCTGCTCCCATTGGCCTTGTTGAGGCTATGGGCATGGGATGCCAAACCTGGCAAAAAGCTAAGGGTACAGGACTGGGTATTGAAGGTCTCAGAATCTGGTCCTCCCTCTTTCAACTTCCCTACCTTTCAGGAATTGTTTCAGGCAGCAGAAAATCAAGAGCAGAGTAGAAGTGGAGATGGGGGTGGAGTGATAATTTCTCCCTAGGGCAGAGATCATGACCTGGCACTTGGTGAATGAATGAGATCAAAGATGGTTCTTGGAGAGAAGTCCCCACTATCCAGTCACCCCAATCCATGACATAGTTCCCAGAAGGGAATTGGTTACTTTTCAAAACTCAAGACATATCCTGGCTGGATTTGGCTATAGGCCGGGCAACCCCGGGGCAGCCCAGTAGGGCGGAGAGTCCTGGAGAGCCGCGGATGGGCCTCACACCCAGGCTGGGCTAGGACACCCAGTCCTTGGCGGAGGCCCAAACCGGCTATGTTTACAGAATCTGTCAGCCCTGTTCCCCTCCCCCACCCACTACTTCCCCTAGAGTCCTGGGGGCTGGGAGAGGGGCAGGCGGAGCCTAAGAAGCCTAGGAGGCAGCCAAACCTCTGGCCAGTCCCTCGGTTGGTTACCCACCCCCTTTCTAGACTCTTAGGATCCACTGGCCCGGTTCTCCAGTCTTCGAGGTCCCCCTTCAGAACTGGTGGAACGGGGAAGCACATTTTATGCAGGAAACAATGCTTACTCCCCAGGAGAGTTTAGCGCATGGTGGAAAGATAGGCAATGTGCCAGCAGACGCAGGAGATTTTCCTAGGCAAGGGGCTTACTGGATACCTCCACACGGCCCCAAAACGAAGCTCCCTCTTTCCTCCGGACCCAAAAGTCATGTGCCCCTGGGAGTTTTTCCAGGACTGCCAGAGGGGCTTTGAGAAAATTAGATGTAGCAGGCAGGCCAGGGGCTTTCAGCCGCGGCGACGTCTCGAGATAAGGCCAACGGCCCAGCGGGCCACAGTGACTCAGCTGCCGCCGGCAGCGGGAAGCTCCGCCAGTCCCAGAGGAGCGCACGGGGAGGCGGGGCCCGACCTGGGAGCCCCGCCCCCTGGCTCCGGGAAGGCCGGCCCACCACCCCCAGCTTCCCAGAGGCGTCCGGATTTCCCACGGGTTTCCCCCCCATATGCTGCAAATAGTAACAAAAGCTGGCACTTTCTGAGCGCTCGCTCTGTGCTAAGCGCTTCTCAGGCATAACTAGTCTTTCGTTACCTCCAACAAGGTTCTAAAGCAGGCACCACTGTACCTCCATTCTGAAAGGAGGAAACTGAGTCTCAGAGAGACCAAAGCAACTTGCTAAACATCAGGCAACTGCTGAACGGGCCGCAGTTTCTAAACCCACCTCTCTTGCCCTTACCAGCTCCCTTGTCTTGATGGTGCATAGCCTGGTGGCAACTTCCAAGGTTGGATCAGGAAACTGTCTGGGGGTTAAACTCAGTACAGTATTTATCATTTCCAGACAAATCCAGTCATATTAAGTATGCATCTGCTGAATTCTTAGCCTAGTTTCAGGTACCAGAGTTCCCCAGCCCTGAATTTCCCCCTTGACATCCCCTCTGAGGGAAACTTCTGGGCACAGGGCTGAGTTCCCCAGGGAGCACTGCACACATAGCACTCAGATAGATGCTGTCCCCACAAACCCCCCAGCTTGCTCACAGATAAGGCCCCCAAAGCCGGGGCCTTGCCCAGGAAGAAACACCAGGCCCACCTCTCCACCCCCCACCCTTACCCCCACCCCACCCCCCACTCCCCCACCCTCCCCACTGCTGCTGGCTGGTCGCTGTTCTTGTGGGGTCAGAGCCAGCACAGCACCACAGGAAGCTGAGACCCAGAAGGGGTGGAAGAGCAACTGAACTGCTCCCTGGGGCTGCTCAGTGAGGTGGTAAACTCCCTGTTTATCTGGGGGAAGAGCACCTGTGGAAGAAATGATTCAAAAAGAGGGTGGGATGAGATGACCTTTAAAACCTTAAATTCCTCTATTCAATGAGTCAGGCCTTGTCCAAGTGAATGGCTTGTTCTGACAGCTGCTTAAATGGAAACTTTCCCAGACTCTCCCACTTCCTTCCCCTTTGACCTCTTTCTGCCTGGCCTCTTGTTCTTCCTCCTGGAGACTGAGAGAATACTGGGAAGGTCACTCCTATGTGTCCCTGCCTCAGTTTGCCACTTGGACTCAGTGGCCATTGTGTGGGCTCTAATTCTTGGCAAGAAAGGAAGGAAGGGAGGGAGAGAGGGAGGGAGGAAGGGAGGGAAACCTTGAGATGAGAGACTGCCTCTACGGTTGAGTGGTTTGCTCTGAGTTTCAGTCCCAGCTCCAACCTTTCCCCTCAGATATGTGACCTTGTGTTACTTCATCTTCCAGGGTTTCTGAGAAATGAGAGAACTATAACATCAACCACCCTTCCTGTGAGGGTTGTTGGTAACAACAATGTGACCACTATGGGTAAGGACTTCCCAAGTACAATCCTGTGACAGTGCCCAGCTCTGCACACAGACATCAGTCACTCTCCATGGTTCTGTCTGAGGAGGTTAAGTCCTCAAGGACCGGCAAGTTTGAATGAGAGAGGAGGGAGAGAAAGGGGCCTGGATAGGGGTTACAGGAAATGGGTTTCTTCAGGGGAGGACTGTGGTCTGGAGTCAGGGGATTGGTATCCTAAAGATACCACTTTCTCTATGTGCTAGGCATGGCACACAAGCATTATCACATTCAGTTCTGTCCAGAAGGTAGGTACCATTATCACTTTCATTTTAGAGATGGTAAATCAAGACATAGAGAGATTATCTGACTTTTGCCAATTGAGGAGCCAGGGTTCATAATTAGGCAGAGTGATCCTCAACCCTGTCCTGGCCAAGTCCTGACTCAGGTTGCTTGACCCTTGAAGGCTGGTAGGTGTATGTACCCAGTGGTCAGGCAGATAGTACCCAATACTGTAAGATTGCCACCCTTGCCTGTCACCCCCCTCTCCCTCTGCCAGCTGCTCTTCCAACCAAGACAGTTTGGTATCTGGTATCTGATAGCTCTGTTGGACTTTGTGCAGCTACCCCAGGGTTGACAGGGGTTAAGGTCAAAGCTCCAAATTGCAGGAGATAGACAGAATGTGGGGGAAGATCTTGGCTGGTGCTGAATCCTGAAAACAAAGAAAGACAGGAAGAGTAGGAGGCAGGCAGCCACCTCTATCCACTGGAGCTAAAAAGTGACCTCAAGTACCTGAGACCAACTCTGCGTCCATTAAAACTGAAGAGGGGCCAGGCATGGTGGCTTGTGCCTGTAAGCTTCAGCCAATGAAGTGGCCAGGGCTAGAGATCGCGGTTCAAGTTCCACCTGGGGCCCATAGCGAGACCTAGTTCCAAAAAATAGCTGGGCATGGTGGCGCAAACCTGTAATCCCGGCTACCTGGGAAGCTGAGGCTGGGGATTGCCTGAGTCTGTGGTACCCCGGGCAATGAAACCCTGCAGTTCCACAGGCAAAAATAGCGAGACCTAGTCTTAAATAAATAAACAAACAAACAAGCAAATAAATAAAATTGAAGAGGGCTTTGAAAGCCAGGCATGGTGGCGCATGCCTGTAAGTGACAGCTTATGGAGTTGCAGCTGGGTCTGGGGATCGTGGTTCAAGTCCCGTAGGGGCAACACAGCAAAACCTAGTCCCCAAAAAATAGCTGGGCATGGCGGCACATGCCTATAATACAAGCTACCTGGGAAGCTGAGGCTAGGAATTGCTTGAGTCCGTGGTACCATGGGCAACATGAGCCTGCAGTTCCATGGGCAAAAATAGCGAGACCTAATCTCAAAAAAAGAAAGAAAGAATTGAAGAGGGTTTTGGACCATTATTCAGGGTAACTGTAAGATTGAGATTGCCCTAACTGTAAGGTGAGAGTGGAGGACCTCAAGGCCTTCTCCAAGCTCCCTTACATCTTCCTGTCAGACCTGACCTGGCCTGGGCACCCCTGGTTAAAGCCCTGCATTTCAGTCCTCCAACCATTATGGAAAACCTCTGTTTAATGGCACTGAGTCCCCAAAGGGAGCCCCCCCTTTAGCTGGAAGAGCCCCCTCCCTGCCCTCTCACCTCCACTCCCAATCGACTCTTCATCTTTCCTTGGAAACAAATCGTTCCCAACTTCAAAGCATCATAATTCCCCCCAAAGAGCAATCTCAAGAATGTCAAGGGGAAATTATTGAATTATCCTGGTTGGCAGAAAAATCTAATTTATAGCAAAGCATTTCTCCTGAAGCTTTAATAGATTTTTTTTCCTCCGATGGATTTTAATGTGCAATTGTTTCCTGGGCCTGGAAATTTAGTTTGAAGCACTGACATTGCTTTTCAGTTCTTGATTTATTGCCAGCTCCCTGCTTTTGAGCCTAATAGCAAACCCAACATCCTATTTTCCTTAAACGTGCAAGGACTACTCTCTCTGGTTAACCTGCTGGACCAGACATCTGAAGGCACTGCCATCTTCGTCAGGTGTGAGGGACCTGCAGACTTCCCTGCCTTCCTTTCCTGGCTCCCAGCAGCAAATCGTCTTCTTGAGGATCCTGCTAGAACGGAACTTCAATGCTACATCTGAGAGGATGTGACTGGCCTGTGGAACTCAAGGGGGGAGTGGCATGGCTACCCTCTCTGCCTCCTCCCTGTTTCCCAGCCTGTCAAGATGCCTGGAACAAAATTAAGGCTCAACAAACAGGTGTCTCTGAAATGGATGGTGCGGCTGACTGTCAGAGTTCTGTGTGGGGCAGTGATGGTTTAGGCTCTCATTAGCAAAGGGACATTGTATTGACATCTGACACAGACTCCAGCATATTGAAATCATCTGGGCATAGCACAGGGGGAAGGCTAGGGTGCTGCTGAGAGATCTCAATTTATGGGGACATGGCTGGCTCTGGGGAAATGGGATGAAGGGTATCCTGCCATCAGAAAAATGAAGCTGGAATAGAGGTAGGTGGCTGCTGGAGGTGAAATTCCTGGTGCCAAATCTTCCCCAGTGGCCTAACCTGGTCACCATTAGCCCTTAGAATCTTCACTGGTCCCCGTGCCCCCACAAACAACCTTGACAACTTCAAGGTAGTGGAAAATCACTTCTTCAAGTTCAAGGTGGAACACCATTTCTACATGTGGCTAGTCCTAGTGGCTATCTGAACTAACTCTGCCTGAAGTGAACCCTGCCCAACCTGGGAGGCACCTCCTACCCCAGTGGACCAAATCCAGGAACCTAGAAGAAGGGTTTGGGATGCTCATAGAGCTCTGGGGAAGAAGATCAAGGACAGGAATTTCTGTGTAACTCAGCAGCAGAACCAGGCCTATGACTGAGACTGAGGATGCAGGGAGACCCTAACCCCTTTCCTACTACCCCCTTTAAGGAAGGTATTCTTACCACTCAAGCTGCAAAAGCACAGAACAGGAGGCATTACGGAGAGAGAGCATCCAGGACAATTTCTCTAAAGGCCTGCCTCTTAAAGCTATACCAGACAAACAAGCTTCTGCTCAGGAGGGGGGGGGGTTTCCACCCTCTCCTGCCCATCTGAATTTCATGATTCCTAACGCTCGTTCCTTTATCCTCCAGCAGATTTGTGCCAGGCATGGCTTGAGGCAGCTGAGGAAAGCTGAGTGGCAGGTGGGGTGACAGGAAACCTGAGCAGGTTGTCATCTGACCCCAGCTCTTGGGGATGCAGAGCTCATGAGAAGCCAATGCTGGAATACTTTCACTGAGGGTGTCAGGGAGCAGGCTTCTAAAATGGGGCTACCATGGCAGCAATTGACACTTTCCAGAAGGACACGATGAAAACCAGGGATGAGGAAGCTGCATGACAAGTCAATCCTGAGTAGATCTTGGGGCTTTGAGGGTTCCAACTGGTTTATTAGATGGGCAGGTCAAAGGGGGACTGAGCCTATAACTCCCTAATCCCCCACCTGCAGTTTGGTAAGGAGAGGTGTGGGGCAGCCCTGGGAGACTCTATACCCACACAGGGCCCTGCCCTACCCCAGAAAGCACCCCAGTATTACAAATAGTGCTGACCATTCTTTCTGATCAGACTGTGGGTGAGGCCCCTTGCCTGGGTTGCTGAAACTTTGGCCTCTGGGTGAGTAATTTCTTGGGAGTTTGTGTTTGGCATCAAGATCAGAGGTTTTGTTTTCTAACTCCTACCACTGAAGGAATCATGAAGAGCACTTCTCCAGGGCCCTGGGGGGATTCTTCTGATGTGAGAGAGGGCTCCAGAGGTAGGATGAGGGGCATGTGTGGACTTGAAGTGCTTGCAGCAAGTGGCTCCTGTACCACGTCCTCTGGCCCACGCATTCTGGCACAGGTTTACTGACAGGCTTCAGAGGTTGGCATGCCTGATAGTGGTCATGCGAGAGGCATGCCTCCCACCCAAGCCCTTGGCTTCCAGTCCTGCCACAGTGCCACTGCTTCTCAGCACTGGACAGATTCACCAGAGGCAGCATGGAATGGCCTCAGCTCAGACTGCAGCTTGAAGGTCAGGTTTAGACTCAAAGAACTTTCTGAATAGAAGAGCCATGAGGTATAACTGTAAATGTGGGAGGAGGTAAGCCAACCAATCAACCTGCCGCAGTTGGGTGTCAGCCATGTCCCTTCAATCTGTCATCCACTGATATCCACTCAAGGTCCTGGGCAACAAACTCTTCAGTCCCATGGCCAATCCAACTCCAGGCCTTAGCATCCCTTCCTCCAAAATATCTCCAGAATCTGGGCATAGCCCTCCATTTCCACTGCTACCACCCGGGCCAAGCCAACACCACCTCTCTTCTAGAAGCTTGCAGTAGCCTCTCACTGTCAGTGTGCTCTTACCCATGCCCCCTGCTGTCCATTCTCCACCCAACAGCCAGAGTGAATTTCTCAAAATGCAAGGTAAATGGGTCCCTCTCCTGTTGTAAACTCTCTGAAGGGTCATGATCCCCATGGGTAACGGTTCTGCCTAATCTGGCCTCAGCCCCATTTTCTGCTACTTTAGCCACTGTGCTCAGTCACAGTGACCCCATTCTGTGTGCCCCCAGCTGAACGGTGACTCTCCCATCCTCCTGGCTACTTTGCTTCCACTTACTCATCATTATTGCATATATTTATTTATTCATTCCAAATTATGTTTATTGAGATAAAGTAGGTTTACACCTTTGTGACTGTTCTAGGGATTAATGGTTCAAATCTCTAAGCGTGTACATTTTCATACCCTATCACCAATGCTTCTACCACTAGTGCCCCTACCATCCTCCACCATGTTCCACTGGGCTCCACTTCCTCCCCCACTCTCACCCCACAACCCTGCCCTCAGTTCTGCTCTTAAATGTTAAGAGTTTATTCTTGGAGTATTGGTTTGGTTTTGACTGACCCTTTACATTTATTTAGAGGCCACATACAAGTGGGACCATTCTGGATTTGTCTTTCTCCTGGTTTATCTTGCCTGGCATCATCCCACATACTCATCTTTTAAGACTACGAAGATTTTCCTTATCTGTCACCTCTCTCGAAGGCTCTGAGAGTGCCCCCTGAACCTGAATCCATCCACCTAACAATGTCACTTCTTATTGTCACATTTCTTTATTCTTAAGTCTACCCATTTATGAAAGATAGCTATAATTAAGACAACACATATAGAAAAGACGTGTAAAGTGCCCACAGCCCATCATTACTGTCATCATCGTCATCACTACCTACTTTCACTGAGTGTGAATGTTGTTAGAATGTGCCTGGCACTGTTCTAAGCATTTTACATGGATTAAGTCATTTTGTCTTCATGATATCCCTGTGAGCTCATATTTTTCTTAAACTCAAGGATGTTCCAAAGGGAATCAGTAGGGCTTGAAGCGGTCAAGAAGACTTTGTGGGAGGGCAGGAGTAGAGTTGGGGTTTGAGAGATGAGAAGTAAATGGTAAATGGCATTTATGTGTTCCAGGCCAGCACAACAAATGATCATAACAATAATAATAACAACAATATATTGAGCTTATATGTATATGTATATATATATATATATATATATATATATATATATATACTTGCTATATGCCCTATCTACTGTGCTTAAGAGCTTTGTAGCTATTGTCTCAATGGATGCTCACACGACCTGGAGACTAAGAATCCCATTTTGCAGAAAAGGACACTGAGTGGCTACTGTTAGCCTCCCCCAGCCTGGATTTTGGGAGCAAGAAGCTGACCCAGCCCCAGAGAGGCTTTAGTCTCCTAAGGGATAGATTTTTCTATGTCTGACGTAAACATTGTTTGGATGTTGACAGTGATTTTACTCACCCTCGAGACTTTAATGAGAGACTGGGTCAGCGAGGATGCCCCACAGAGCCAGGATTGTGAGGATGAAGCTACCTTTTTACAATACACTGAAACCCTTTGGCTCTCCCCAGGTCTCTGGCAGAGGCAGGCGTCATGGATGGGAGTTTACCATCTGTGCATTCCTACATCACTGAGAAGGCTCCTCCAGAATCACCTGCATCCTTATTTCCCTCATTTAGGTTGTTGTTGCTTTGTTAGGACCTGGTAGAAGTTACCCCACTTATTCATGTTTTAAGACTAGGAAGATTTTCCTTATCTGTCATCTCCAAGACTCTGAGAATCCCCCCTGAAACTAAAGGTTCTAAAGTATAGAAGTTTTAGAGGGATTTTTGGTGTGGTTGGGATTCTGTCCATTCCATCCTGGACAGGAGGCCATCCCTCCAGTCCATTCAGCTATCCTTCCCAGAGGAACGTTTTTCTTCTAGACTGGAAAGAACAGGAACAGGCAGTCTTGAGCATGTTCCTGCAAGACTGAAGAGGATGGCTGGGCAGAATCACTTGTTGAAGAATATAGTGATGCTCTCCCCACTGCTGTGTTGGATTTTACCTTTCCTCAGATTCCACTGTGTCTGCCCTAGCCCGGGCTATCCTATTGCTCATCCATTGGAAACAACTTGCTCCAAACTTAGCACCTCCAGCTCACGATCTATGTGGTGACCAGAGTTATCTGTTTAAGCTATTCCACTTCTCATCCTAGAACTCTTCCTTGACTCCCCTTGGTCATGGGGGACAAAGCTGTGGCTTTTTGCCTGGCAGAGAAGGGTTTGTACACCCAGGTTGTTTTCCTCTCTGAACATCCCCCTGAAATTTGCCAGTCTCAGTCATAGTGAATTTCAGTTTCTCCAACGTCACGCTCCCTCTCATTCTCTGGTTTTTCAGCTGCCATTTCCGGCTTATTTTTCAAGTGTTGGTTTTCCTCGGAATATTGATATCCATAAGTTGGATATCGATATCCATAAGTTGGGGTCAGATGTTCCTAGCTTGGTACCTAACCTTAACCCCTACTTAGATAATTTTCTGGAATATATGAGCGGGATGAGGTCCCTTAGGTCATTTGAAGAAAACACCTAATCCCGGCTCCCCAAACTCCCTAGAAATAAGGACTGGAGTCCCTGGAGGACATACCAATGAAGTCTTATTCCCCCAGATCTATTCTAAGGAGGGTTGCTGTATGTATTCTCTAGGGTGGATTCTCCTCTTGGCCCGTGCTGGAAGGAGAATTCCAACTTTGCCAAGAGTGCACATGGCGGATTTGAGAAGCTCTTGGCTGACTAGCCAGAACACTGGGCTCCCAGGGGCCAGGCAAGAGCCCAGACTGGAGAAGGAAAGGTCAGGTTTCAAGCTCTCTTTCTGAGTGAGTGACCACACCCTTAATGCTGCCAGACTTCCGGTTCAGCTCAGCCAGGGCTTGTAATGGGGGTTGTGCTAGACCTAGAGGAATTTCAGGAGACCTGCTTGTTTTTCTGAACATGAGTTTTTTTGGCAAATAGAATGAATACAAAATGGGAACGTCTCCCTGGAGCACTATTCTTTGAAAGAAATCAAGAGGTCCCACAGACCGATATTGAGGATTTTCTTTCAAACTCAATCCAAGTTACTATTCTCTGCAACCTTCCACTAACTCTTTTTTTCCCTACACAAAGCTCCTCCATGCCACCACTATCATAGGGTTTGTAAGGTCTCCATGGACCCCTCTTGTGCTGGGCAAAATGGGTGTCTTCTGCAGGCCTGACTGTTAACTGGGTGAGTCTAGGGAAAGCAGAGTTGGGATGACACATATTCGTTTTACTGTGTATACTTCTGTAATGTGGGAATGTTTTTACAAGCATGTATCACTCCTGTAATTAAAGATGCAAATCTAGTAAAAAGCTCCATCCCTTAGGCCACAGGTTCAGAGGTCAGAGGGTGACAAGGAAGATTTGATGGGTGAGATAGCACTGTAGCTGCAATCGGTCAGCAGGGTCAAGTGCCTGCAGCAGTGTCTAGAGGGCATTTAGAGCAGGCAAAGGCAAGATCCAGGCCTGAAGATGGGACTGCTTCATGGGCAAAGTACAAAAAAGCTAGAGGAGTTTGTGGAAGACTGGTGAGAGGTGAGTAAGTACTGCAGGGTGGAGCCTTAAATGCCAGACCAAGGAGTTTGTAATGAAGGAGTTTCTGAGCCAAAGGGATATGACCTGAACTAGATCTTAGGCTAGAGTTGACATAGAATTGTCAAAGATATGAGAGAGGCCAGGCTGCCCACAACTAGGTGCAGGTCCCAGTAAGAACAGCAACCACCAGGAAAAAGGGGTTCCTGAGTGAATGAGCTAGGCTGACCATGACATCAGTAACAAGGGCAGGACACTCTTCACGTGCTCTGCAAATCCTCCTGTAGCCTCTGAGCTCTGGCCGTTCTGGGCCTGAGGTTCTTGATTCACTTATAACTAGGGACAGGGTAGCAGGGCAGTGTGGCTGTGGATCAGTCCCACTTGGCCACCTTGACCCAGAGAGGAGGTGGGACCTTGTGGGGCTTCCTACCTTCATAAAACAACTTCAGAGAAGCTATTTGTATCTGTATCACCTGGTGAGTCACTTGCATTTCACGTTTTCCTGGGTCCTAGAGGAAAAGTAAACTTGAAGACCACAAAAAGAATGACTAGAATATGCCAGCATGAGCCAGATGATGCTTCTCACACCACAGGGCTGCATGCAAGAGGCAGGATGGATGCTTTAGTAATGCAGGATTTTCCTATGGGCTCAGGAGAGATCCAGCAATCTGGAGGGACTGGGGCTGACATCAGAGAGGGGACACAAGTGCTCCACCCGTTGCACCTCCCAGACCTACCTCCAATGGCTTCTGAGCATAGTCATACCCAAGGGATTATGCAAGGTCACTTGAGGAACCCACATGGAGGAGGACCAGGCCTTGGCTAAGTTCTTCAAGACAAGAGAGCCCCTTTCTCCATCCTAATTATAGCACCAGCACTACTGTGACCAGGTACCAAGGGCTCAAACATGACAGAAAATCAAATGAACCCTACAGAAAAGGAGCCTCTCTTTCTAACTCCTCTAAGCTGCTTAGTGGAAAGAGGTCAAGGTCACACTCCACTCCAAAGAGTTAGGAACTGTTATAAACACACCAGGCAAGGAAATTCCCTTTCTCTATCCAGGCAGTCTTACAACTCAGAAGCCCGAGTCTGTTATCCCCTCTGCCCGGAATGTCCTCAGCTGCACCCACTGTTGACTATCACCTCTTGTGTGACGCTTTCCTTACCACTCTAGCACACTCTTCCTTTATTCTGATCCTGTACTCACCCTATCACTGCATATTACACCTCTGCTGTTTTGCTTTATTTATGAGCCTTCCTCTGCTCTGCCTCCTCAGGGGATAGCCTAGTGCCTGTCCCTTGAAGAGGTGTTCACTAAGTGTTGGTGCCACAGAACACCAAAGCAAATTGCCAGATCTCCCAACCCATTGTAGGTACTTTGGGATGCTTTACCTTCCTCTCCACCCCTTTCTCTAGGTTAGAGCTAGATCTGAATCACACCTAGACTCTAGAGAATCAAACTTAGAATTTATAGAGGTCTTTTGTTGGTGAGCTTGGGATGCAGAGGAAGACAGAGTGGGGGAGCCTAGGTGCTTTTGTGACCCCCCTCACTTCTCTGAAAATGGATCCTTGTGCAGCAGCAATGTGGTGATGACTGATAAAACATATGCACTAAGGAGCATGGGGATGGCCAGAGCGAGTCGGCATGCTGCATGCTCACAGTGTCATGACAACTCCATCTGGAGGGTCAGGCTGATATTCAGGACATCATCCAGCTTGGGTCATGGGCAAGGAAAGTGAGATCAGCCAGGCAAACAGGATACCCCAAACCACTCTCCATCAACCAAGTATCACTGACTCCTCAGCCTACCTCATGATAAGGACTTGCTGTCCAGGGAGACTGTCAGTGATGAAAGAGCTGGCCCTGCCACTAGGACCTTGTCAGTACCTGCTGTCCCCTCTGGTGCCCCAGCCCCAGGCTACTTTTTCCAGACTGCATTCCTCTAGGATCACAGAACCCCCTAACATCAGCTACTTGACCACACCAGAGACTTCTGGCAGCTTTTCTGTGCACTTCTCAAACCGCAGAATTCTCTGTCATGCTGATGGCTCATCTTCTGCTCAGCCCAGCCTCTGATGCCTGACACCACCCTCCATAGCCCCACCCTCCACTTGAGTCAGCACCCCATAGGCTACTCATTCCCTGCCTTAGTCTCTGAGAGATCTCCAGGTAGATCTGCTACTTGGCTCTAAACATGTCTGTATTTGGTCTCTTCGGTTCATTGATCAGGAACCATATGATCTTTTAAAAACACAGTTGGTAGAGTCACCCATCTGTTCTCCTGCATTTGGGTCAGTAAATAGGGCTGTCGGGAACTTATTTTAACTTGCAGGCCTGGGTGAAGAATGAGGCTGCCCTCATGATGCCTCCTGTGAGAAGCGTCCCATTTTCTGGATCATCTTATTCCTTGGAACCACCCTTGGCTCGGTTTCCAGACTGAGTCTACTGTTTATGCTCATTTGTCTCCTAAGCTTCTAAGGACTATTTTCTCGTTTCACTGAGATACACTAATTATAGAGCAGAGCACTAATCTACACTTCTTCCTGTCCCTATACCCCCATCTCCACACAAATGCAATTATTTCCCAGACAAGATAGTTCCTAAGTCCTTAGCCAGGTCAGTAACCCAAGGTAGTGATGTTCACCATGCTCCCTGCCTTACCCCCATATATATCTGGTATGATATACCCAGATATATATATCTGTTATGAAATATCCAGAAACACTGCAGATGTGGCAGGGACTGCTGTCTCCCAATATCTGGTCTAACTGAACACATGGCCATCCAGAATAAATACAGTAAGTTAACAGGTTTCTTGGAAACTGATTTCAAATGAAATGACAGATATCAAAACCAATTTTACCACAGGTTAACGATAAAAACAAGAGTTTAAGTTCCTATAGCTTATTTCTGGTCACAAAAATATCACCAAACTTCTAAATAAAGACCATCACCTCTAATATTAAACAATAATATTATCATTCATTTCCCAACCCACTTATTCCAGTTCAGGACAGACCAGAGCCTGTCCCAGCAGCTCAGGGTGCAAGGCAAGACCCAACCCAGGACAGGCTTTCCTTGCATCACAGGTGCATGCACACACACTCATTCCGTCTTGAACAATTTAGACCTGCCAGTGAACCTCACATGCACATCTTGGGAACGTGAGAGGAAACTCGAACACCTGGAGTATGTGCAGACTTCACACAGACCCAGTGAATCTGGCTGGGAATTGATTTTCTTTTTTGCCATCAACATTGTAATGGAAAGATGCTGAACAAAATGACATTTGAGGACCTGCTGTACTAAATTTCCCAACCTCTTTTCCAGCTATGTGACTAAGCTTTGATCAATGAGATAAAAATAGGATGGTGTATTCAATTTCTGGAAAGGGTCCTTAAAAGGAAAAGGCATGCCCTTCTTCCTTCTTGACGACAGCTAGAAAGCACCTTGTATGATATGATAGCTGGAGTTAGAGCAGCCATCTTGAAACACAAGGGTGAAACTATACTTAGGGAATGGTAGATGTGGTAGCCTAACTTCTATAATCTCTAGTGAGTATCAAAGTCTGGTTTTCAGGTCCTTCTTTAATTCTATCTTATGTTAAATAGAGTGGACCTGTGTAACTAAGGATATTGCAGAACTGACTGTGAGTTCTGGGACTGCATCATTAAAACATTGTATCCTCTGCCTTAATCTATACAGACCACTTATAGGTAAAGCCAACTGCCATGCTGTAAGCATACTTGGCAACCCTGTGGTGGAGGGTAGGTGGCATGGAACCTAGATTTCCTGCCTCAACTTGCTAGCAATGCTGCTGTGGTCCCAGAGAAGCCTTCAAATGAACACTGCTCCCTCTGACATCCTCATAAGAGAACTCAAGTCAGAATTATCCAGCTAAGTCACTCACAAATTCCTGACTTAGAGAACTATGGGATAATAAAAGTTTACTGTTGTTTTAAGCCCCTGAGTTTTGAAGCAATTTGTTATATAATAGAGGAGAGCAACAAAAGAGGGGCCTTGGGCCTCAGACATTGTGGAGGGCCATAAAAACCTTTGACACCTACCACAGATTTCTTTTTCTTTTTTTTCTCTTTTTCTTTTTTTTTTTTTTGAGGCTAGGTCTCCCATGTTACCCGGAAACCACAGACTATCGTTGCCTGGGGAAACTCAGACTCAAGCGATCCCCAGCCTCAGCCTCCCAAGTAGCTGGGATTACAGGCATGCACCACCACACCCAGCTATTTTTTTGAGATTCGGTTTTGTTATGTTGCCCTGGGCAGATCTCAAACCTGCAGACTCAAGCGATTCCCAGTCACAGCCTCCCGTCCTAGACTGGGATTAAAGCTGCACGCCAGCAAGGTCAGCTAGATTCTTTTTTTTTTCTTTTCTTTTCTTTCTTTCTTTTTTTTTTTTTGAGATAATAAATAAATTTCTCTGATTTTCACAACTATTATCTTGAGTTTCCTGTCACTCCTATTATCATTCCTGCTTTGACACCATTCATTCAAACTCTTCTAAGAATCATTAACTGGAAGTGTCTTTGGAGGCCACCTGCATCATTCCAGCTGCCACAGGTATGTTGAGGCTTAACGTTTCTTCCAATTTTAGTATATGTGTTGCTGAAGCGAGCACGAGGCTTAACATTTTCTTACGATGATGGCGGTTTGCTATCTAAAAATGTCTGTAAAGGGAATTTTATAATGAGAGGCAAAGGCCAAGGATCTGGAGGTGCTGGTTCCAGCCCATCCTAAGGCATCTCTTTTAACACTTTGGTCACTTTACCTCAGAGAGATACTGCTCCGTTGGGTCATCCTGGGATGTCAGTGAGGCTCTAGCAATGTGTAAATAAGCACAAAGGAGAATGACAAACCACTATACCAACTGAAGGCAGCACTCTCGCTATGAGTCTCGCTGTTTCTGGCTGAAAGTAACCTGTCTCAGCATTTGCAGGTATACCTTTCATGAACCAGCTTTCAGTTATGTACTTCATATGGCCTACCCACTGAGCAAATTTTTAGCAGTGAGGAGATGCTCTGCCCAAATCCATTCAGTCGTGGCAGTTGACAGGACTGAGAGATGGTAGTTCTCTTAGTCTGTTCTTCTCACAAAAGCATTCCTTCCCAGGGCCCTGGTTGCTAGACGACGGCCCTGAGGCTTCCTGTCCACCCTGTATCCTACTTTATCACAGACTACAACATCCAAGTGGATTAGCTAGTCAACAACATTCCAACACCTGCTTAAAGTTCTCACCTCTCTCTTGGCATGTGCCACCATGGGATAGCTTCTTTCTGATAGCTTAACCTTCTGAATTTTACCAGAGGCTTGGCTAACCTGCTTTTTGGATTTCTTTTCAGTCCTCTCCCCAGCTCTTAGGCTTTAATAAAGACCTTCTGTCCCCAGAGGCCTCAATTGTTTCCCCAGCTTGACCCCATGTGAGTCATCTGAACAACCATCAATTTTCTTAAACCCTATATTAGTTAAGGTAATGCTAGATGTTATAACAAACAAATCCTAAAAATGTGTATTGACTCAGACAATATAGTTGAATTTGGCTCACAAAAACAAAAACAAACAACTAAAACAACAACAACAAATGAGCATTCCAATTCAACACTATCTTCCTCCGAGTGATGATTGAGGAAGCAGAATCCTTCGAACTTATGACTCCATCTCCAACATGTGGTTTCCAAGGGAGCATCAAGCAGGAAGTAGGGGAAAGGAAGAGTAAAGAAGGCACATTTGCTTCTTAACCATTTTGCTTGGGAAGGACAAACATTGTCACTGATCACCATTCCACAATGAGTCACTTGACTTTTGTCAGATGTAATAGATGTGAAGGGAGAGGTGTGTGCTGGGAAATAGGGTCTCTTCCTAACCTCAATTCTAGTCTATAGAAGAGTGGGGATGACACTAATTTTTTGGGGTGAAAAGTTAGCTTTCTCTGTTACACACCCTTCAGTAATTTCTGCCACACACATCTTGCAAGGCCACAGTCCAGGCACTCCAAATCAATCTGCCTTCTTAGTGTCTACGTCCTGGAGAAAACCCCAAGGTAAAGAGATCAGCATCAATGCAGACATAAGACCTCTAAAGCTAGCAGAACCCTTGTATTGCTGGGCCGGGGTTAGGGTTTTGCTTCTCACAATGAGGGTTCTAAACATTCCCTCATCCCTCCCCATTTCTCATCCTCAACAAGTGAAAATCTTCTGTCCAAAGACTGTTCCTGCTCTTTTCCCCAAAGACTCACTCTAAGTTCCTCTCTAGGAAAGTCTCACTCTAGGTTCCTTTCTTCATCCTGAGTCTCTCCCTTGTTTTCTGATGTCCATCTATCCTTCTCTGAATGCTTCCACCTGGATGTCCATAGGCCTTTCATAGTCACCAAGTCTCTAAGTGAACATGTCATCACTCAGCCCCTCCTGGCCCCAAGCTGCCTTCTCCCCTGCGCTTGTAAACCCCTTAACCACAATCATCTGAGCTGAAAACCTGAGGGCCAGATTTGTCTCATCTCTCAGGCTAAATCCTGACCAAAACAGTTTGTAGATCAGTTCCTGCCACATGTTCCCTGGCTCAGGTCACTTCTTCATGGAAGTCGAGTTACCTCCTACTACATCTTTGTACATCTTTGTCTGGTCTGTTCCTCTCCAGCCTACTCCGCAAGGACAGCCAGAGTGACTGCTCAACAGTGCCTATTTGACCACTGCACTCCCTTTGTCAGGTGACTTCTCTCTGAGGTTCTCAAGTGCCCCTGGGACTGGCTCCACTGCCCTCTTCAGCCAGTGCCTCCCCAACACTCCAGCAACACCAGACTCTCCTCTTCACATACCCTGCTACGTGAATTGATACCTCCTCTCCTTGGTGCTACTAGAATATACTTTATTTTCTTCTGTCTGTGCTTATCATACCCCTTGGTAAAGCTGTCTGCTTATATGTCTGCTTTCCAGCACCACAGGGCACCAACACTTTATCACTGCATCTCAGTACCTGGGACAAAGCATATTCTACAGTATGTGCTCAGTATGAGCCCAATGAGTGAATGAAAACAGTAAGAAGTACCTGTTGAAGGTATGGAAATTCTTGCCTTCCACTGAGTGCATATTTCTTCTGAGGAAAGCCAAAATATACATGTATTTATCTATGAAATCTGATCCTTTGCCTGAGAGCCTCCCCATCAATTAATCATGACGGCATTTACACAAAACCTCTTCTCCCAAAGCACTTTGCAGAGAGGGGCAGTGCTTTGCTGCTCTGCCAGAGCTGTGAGCTCAGTTCCCACAAATGACTGATCTTGGCAGTAGACTCATGCCCATGCCTCTCACTGGACCCCTGTAGCAGCCCTATGAAGCCAGCCCGAAAATATTGCCCCCGATTTTTTTAAGATAAGAAAACCTGTTGATAAGATATGAGGTGAATGTTCAAGGGTACAGTCAGTCAAGTATTTGTTCTTTTCTACTGGATCACAGAACACTCTACCCCCTGCCCTCTGGGGCTAACATAATGCCACATTGTGACAATGAGTGAGTTCTGGGACTCAATCCTGTGTTCTGGGAAACTCAACCAAGAGGGCTGAGATGCAAACTCCAGCCTTACAGGTCAAATACATCTTAGGGAAACTGTTGTAATAGTCACCCATGCATGCTGACCAGACCATAAAGTGGAACACTCCCAAAATCCAAATGCAGACAGTCATCCCAGAAACTGAAAGTTCTTTGAACTGACAATTTATCTTCCGTATGGGACAACCAGTCTTTTCTCTCTGTTTTCTGATCTGTTCCCCTTTGTAGAAGGGGACCATCTCTCACAGGGTCTAATATGGCTGCTAGCTCAGAGTGGACCTGCCTCACAACCACGGAGGCAGTGTGTCACACTTGGAAGAACGAGGCTTGATCGGCTTGCTCAGCTAAGGTAATGGTTCGGTTTTCCCAGGTTGGAGTTGCAGCCCTGAACCACCAGGGTGAAAAAGATTGGATCAGCTGGTCTAAACAGTCCAGCAACAGGGGCTGTGTGCAGGGGAAATCCTGGAAGGGGTGAAAATAGGAAGCCAATTACAAATGTAGGGATATTTGTGTTGGTATTTAGTGGTATTTACTTAGGTGTTGATATTTAGTGGGTGTCCTGAATAACTGCCCTTTTTTTGTTGGAATTTCTCAACTCTGAACTTGTAAAAACCTGATCATGCAAATAATTCCTATTGTGTCTGTGGAATGCAACAATTGCCATGTATGTACCATACATTGAGTTCTGTTTTGAACTTATCTGACTATATTTTTTTTTGTTGTTTTTTGTTTTTTTTTTTTTTTTTTTGAGATTAGGTCTTGCTATTTTTGCCCATGGAACCACAGGCTCACATTGCTCGGGTTACCACAGACTCAAGCAATCCCCAGCTTCAGCTTCCCAAGTAGCTGGGATTATAGGTATGTGCCACCATGCCCAGCTATTTTTTTGGGGGGGGACTAGGTCTCACTATGTTGCCCCGATAGGGATTCGAACCGAATCCCTAGCCCCAGCCGCTTCATAGGCTGAAGCTTACTGGCACGCGCCACTGAGCCTGGCCTATCTGACTATCTTGTTGTGATCCTGAAGATGCTCATATCAGACCACACCAAGATTCTCAGAACTGGCCTTCTCAAGATGCCCCCATCGTGGCATGTACATTAGGAGATAAGAGCAAATCAGATTCCTTGATACTGAGGACAAACTCCTGTTCTTGCGAAAATTCCTCCTAATCAAAGAAGAGATTATCATGGCCAAAGTTTCTGACCTTTTTCTAAGTGGAGAAGTAATTATGCTCCCTCTTTTATGACCTAGAAGAATGTAGTGGGGGGGGGAGGTCTTATCTAGTTGTAAGTTTATCAGTTAACATATCTTCACCAAGAATCTCATCTTTACTCTCAGAGTAACCCCCACACATACACACCTTTCTTGCCTGTCATGTGAAGTCTCGTCCCTTGATGTTCCAGGTCCTTAAACACAGGATAAACATGCCTAGTCTGCTCCATTATTCTTTAGGGTTTACAGCCACGTAAATTCTCCATATGTAAGTTAAGTTTTGGCCTTTTCTTCTACTAATCTATCTAATGTTAATTTTCTCATCTGTCTGTCCATACTTAGGAGAACTCAGATAGGGCAGGGAAATTTTCCCAGCACCCCAACAATACTTTGAGTTCTCTTTTCAGTTGGTTATAATATTTCAGTGGTTCATTAATGAATCAAATCAAATCTTTCATACATGTTAATTTTTTTATCAAAGGAAAGGCACAATTATATTCTTTTAAAACATTTATCATTAAACATAGACAAAGCCTATACTATCACATACTCATTTTAGAAACATTAGTGATGCAGAAAAAATATATAAGGAACACAAGATATATCTATTCATTCCCCATGGGGA
Organism: Uropsilus gracilis; assembly: GCA_004024945.1. Taxonomy (NCBI): domain Eukaryota; kingdom Metazoa; phylum Chordata; class Mammalia; order Eulipotyphla; family Talpidae; genus Uropsilus; species Uropsilus gracilis. The sequence goes on from PVHY01016770.1 coordinate 22,321, forward strand.
TAAAAGGAAAGAAAAGGCTCTTTTTCTTTTATATATTTTTGCATTTAAAAATTTTTTTGAATTATGCTAAAAGAATTTCTGTGGAAGTTATCCATCCAGGCAAAGAACAAGGGGCATTTGTTTTCTTTCTTAGTTTCTTAGTATTTTTCTATATACAAAATAATGGCATTCACTTTATAATTAATAGTGGTTAGTTTAGTTGTACATGTGATTATTTGGACTTTTCTAACTATAAGTTATACTCTGCAATAAAAAATTTAAAAACCTGATAGATATTAGTAAATTTTGTAAATTTTAAAGGAAAAAAAACCAAATAGGTAAGACAACATTTAAGCATATTACCCAATGCCAGCCCTGGGCAGTCAGTGGTGGTTATGAGTGCTACCTGCCCTCAGGGAAAAGGATAAAGTTCAGGCCTACCCATACACCCAAGGGTTCCAGGCACCCATCACACTACCTCTTGTCTGGGGCTGCCTGGGTGAGGGGCCATCCTATCTGTCTCTCCATTGTCTCTTCCCCCTTCTGTCCCCAGGCAGCTCAACTCAGGGAAGATATGCCAGAATGAGAACTGCTCCAACTCCTCTGACAACTTGAGAGTAGACTAGTAGACTGCAGCTCAAAAGGTAGAACCACCGCCAAACCGCTGCTTGCACAACAATGCACTTAGGAGAAAGGTACGCAAGATTTTTGTCAAGTGTATCCTGTTTTCCTCCTGAGGCAACTACTAGGTTAGGTATGCTCTGGCTTTTATTCTTATGGGCAGCACATCTACAGGTAGTGGATCCTAATGATCACAGACTTATCTCTAGTAACCAACCTAGAAAATGTTGCTTAAATACATGAGGACAGAAATTTCCTTGGAGAAATTCCTGCATTCACCAAGCTTGCATTTTTGACTCTGCTGTTTTCTTAAAGAGAGGCTGTGTGTATGTGTGTGTGTGTGTGTGTGTATGTGTGCATGTGTGTGTGTATTGTGTGCATGTACACACGCACACTTGACATCCATAGGCAATGGGACCGTCTCTCAGTCTCAGGAGACTCCCTCAAGCTCTGGCATGAGTGTGTACAGTGCTCTGCACACAGGTGCTTCATTAATGTACCCCTGGCTTGGGAGGGCTAAGAAAAAAAGAAGGCATGAGTCAGGAGCCTCCTCTTACTCCCTCCACACCCTTGGCGGGCTTGACTAGGGCTGGTCCATCCCATATTTACCCACTAAATACAGAGCCAGTCACACCTAAATCCTGGGTTTGGGGACTCCAGGTTCTTCAGAATACCTTCCCAAGCAGCGAATCATTTCTTTTCTTTTTTTTTTTTGAGACTAAGTCTCACTATTTTTGCCTGTGGAACCGCAGGCTCACGTTGCCCGGGGTACCACAGATTCAAGCAATCCCCAGCCTCAGCTTCCCAGGTAGCTGGGATTACAGGTGCGTGCCACCACACCCAGCTATTTTTTTTGGAACTAGGTCTCACTACAGACCCCAGGCGGGACTCGAACTGCGACACCTAGCCATGGCCGCTTCACAGGCTGCAGCTTAAAGCACGAGCCACCGTGCTGGCCTGTGAATCACTTCTTACTGCCTGTTTTTGGGGAGGGTGGGCCTTACCCTTAGGGCCATTCCTAGAGTTGTGTGAGACCAGACCTCTAAAATCATTCCTTCCCTAAATCCTTCAGTGGTTCCCTATTGCCTCCAGGATCAAGTCCAAGCTAATGGCAGGAATTTCAGGTCCCTTATTTCCCAGTCTGACACCAATTGTCTATCTGACACCATCTCTCTATACTGTGAAACCCCCTACTTAACCACTCCTCAACCCCATGCATGTTGGAGTCTGGCTTGTGCATAAATCTACAGGTTATTTTCCAAGCCCAAATACCTCATTGTAGTGGCAGCCTCTCTCTTATTAATTGATATCATCAGAACCGCATTACTGCAGATGCAGACACAGGCACGCCAGCATCTGTTCTAATGCAGGGCCTTACTCTGGTGCTCATACCACCCTGGAGCTGCACCTGGGTGAATATCACACAGATCACTTTCCAGAATGGCTCTCTCCACGGCAACAGCTGCAGATTCCTCCTACTTTCCAAAAGCTTACTGCTGTGGAGCAGAGGCAATTGTATTAGGACACATCACAGCATCTTGCTGCAAAGTGACAGCTACAATTATGTTATGGACGACAGCTGGAGATGAGAGACTATACGAATAGCTAAGGCCTCCTGAGCTTCCATGAATCAGCAGTTTGTGCTGTAAATCCAGCTGGTAGGTGAGGTGGGCAGCCTGTTGGCCACAGATGTCAAGTTAACACCTCATGTGAAGTCGTCCACCAAACAGTGATAGTTACTGCCCCCAAAGAATACTCCAGGGCCCAGAAGAACAGAAAAATAAGGTGGTCAAGCCCAGGCAATCCCCAATCTAAGGGACAGGCACTTAATTTCTCCCCAACAGAGGGGACAGATAATGCAAAGGGCCAGTTGCCCAATGGTGAAGTCCATTGTGTTGGGTAGCCTAATAAGGGGTGTGCTCCTGATGGGTAGAGGGGTCCTTGTGAGAAGCCTCAGCAAATAAACTGTAAGAATGAACTGTGGGAACTGTGGGAATGTGGTATCAGTGCAGGCATCAAGAGAGCATAGCAAAAGCAGCAGTGGCAGTGGTCTCTGCTTTCTGAGCCCTTCCCTGTGCCAGATACTGTGCTGAGCACTTTAGGTACTTCTTTCATCTTTACCACAGCCCAGTGAGGTAGGTTCTGCTATTATCTCATTTTACTGCTGATGAAACTGAGTCTCAGAGAGGAATTTGAAGGAGGCAACACAGCTGGCAAAGTGTGGAGGTGGAATATGCGGCCAAACAATCTGGCTGCAAAGCTTGGTGTGGTTTATGCTCATTATCCCAGTATGGCCCTTTCATTCTGTCTTGGTTGCAGGAAAACTCAGAGCACCCCTGCATACTCCTCACATAAGCAAGTTGAATTGAAGCCTCCAAGGAGACTTGGTCTGGAAGCCAAGATGTTAGCAAGGAAAATAAACAACAGCTATTTCAGGTGACAGGTAGTGGGCTGTGGAATTGGGGGAGAAAAATAAAAAAGCCACTAGAATTTCCTCATTGTACATTTTTCTGCATGTTCAGCCCAGCAAGCACTGTGAGGAAACTGCTCTAGGCCAGCCTTGCCCCTCAGAGACAGAGGGCAGGAGCAGGAACTGGCGTTTTTCACTGACCCAGGCTCTCCCAGGGCCCCAGCACTCCGAGTTGGCCTCCTGAGACCAGGTTTTGCCTCTTACTCAGCCCTGACCTCGGTTTTGCCTCTTACTCAGCCTTGACCTAGGGCCTCTGGGAGGGGCAGGTCGAGGCTCTTTTGGTTCTTCGAGGAGTGTTTACTGTCCTCCTCTTGCCACTTGTTGGAGCAGAACCTGCCTGTCCTCACATCCTGTCCAAACACATGCAGATGAGGAGCCAGCAGGCTAGCAACTCTGTTCAACACACTTCCAAAGTGAGCATCTAAAAGGCCAGTGGGGCTGGGTGCAGGAGCATTTGTATTGCAAGTGCTTGCTATCCATGAATCACCAATTTCATTTTGTGCTCTCAGCTCTGCAAAGGCATCATTTCCACCCAGCCTCACATGGAGCTGGCGGCCAGAGCCTCTTAGTGGGGCTATAAATAGCATATCAACTCACCTCTTCTGAGCTCATCACAGGCTCTATCGGTTTACTGTGCGTCTTCCTGCTGCCTGCACATCACTATCACTCATTTCTCAGGTGAGACTAAGCTGAGAGACCCAGGGCATGCTCTGGAGGGTGCAGAATTTGGTTCCCAGCGTTGTTCAGAGTGACAGTGAGGGCAATAGCAGACTTTTGAAGAGCTCGACATTTAAGGCGTCATAATTATCATCTTGGGTCTCTGAGCTCCTCTCCAATTAAATGCTGCAGCAAGGGACTGTCATTTCTTTAGGAGTCCTAGAAAGAATAGGCAAAGGACTCACCAAATATACCCAGAGAAAACCACAAGGAGAGGGGAGCAGCAAGTGAAATGTTTCATGCCTTCCTAATACTGAATGAAATACTTTATAGTTCTCTGTCTTCAGAAGGGAGATACACCGAATAAAATACTTTATAGCTTTCTGGCTTCAGAAGGAAACTCACATTTTTAAATATTACTCACAGCTACCATTTAGGGCGGGCTCCCTGCGTACCAGGCTCTGTGCCCAGCTTCGCAGGCAGCATCTCATCAAGCCATTACAACAGCCACACTGAGTTACTGCTGGTATCACTGGCTTCTTCTCAGTGAGGAGGTTGAGGCTCCCAGAGTCCAATCTCTGAACCACCACACTTTCCACTTTCTGTAGAAGAGCTGTACATTTCCACATATATGCATGCATGCAACCACATGTGCATGAGGGATCTGATCTAGTCTCCTTTGCCCTTTCACACACTCTGCCACTATAAATGAGAGCCAGATGCTCAAAGATTGACCATCCTTCAAGCCTCAGGTCGCTTTGGCAGTCAGTAAAATCTGAGGCACCATCTCTCCTAAGTCTGACGTCCTATGTTCTCTTGCATGTACGATACCAGCCTCCATTTGGCTCTCCAGGCCCATAATGATGTTCTTTCTTATGCTCACCTCCTTGAAGCTGCTGAAACAGGCAGAGGTCAGGTTGGACTCCTCTGGCAGCCACCTTCTAATCTGTTTCCTCCACTGCCTCCCAGAGTCAAGGCCCTGAGTCTGAGGACTGACTCCTTTTATTGGTTCATTACAATCATCTTCCATCTGAGTGCTGTACCTTGGGAATATTTTAAGAATATAGATTCTTGGTCCTCTCCCCAGACCACTAGAAACAAAATCTCACTGGGTAAAGAGTTGGGTCTGGAGTTTTAAACAGCTCCCCTAGCTCCCTTAGTGATCTATGCAGTCAGGATTAAGAATCACTTTGCCTAACTGTCTGCCTAGACACCAGCCTCTCCCTGCTCTGTATCCTCCCATCCACAGCTACTAAGTTTCAAAATCCTTGGGTGGCTCCCCACTGGTTGCAGAGTACAAAGTCCTTAAATTCTTTCCATCCCAGTTCACTCACTCTCCCACCTCAATCCATGGAACTACTTTTCCCTGGGACAGCCTCCTGGTCCTACTCTCAGTTTGTTTAGACTCTAGCTGCCACTTGGACACATATTAAACAGCAGAGCATCCTAAAACAGCAGCAACCTTTCCTTTCCCTAAGATTCTGAGCCCTTCAATGAAACAGTGGGGAAACTACTGCTAAAATGTCCCTCTTGATTCAAGAACCATGTGAAGAGGGTATTCGCATGGCCTACAGATGAAAAGAGACCTGCCAGCAGATACAACACAATAGCAATAATGTGTAAACACAGGAGAGCAGCAGAGGTGGAGCTCATGATTAATTCAAAGGAGATGATATTTCACTTTCTCCCTGCTTTTATTCAAGTCCAGGAGGCAGAGCAGGTCTGGTAAGCACTGAGGCTGAGACCATGTTTCAAAGTGTCACTCACACTTTTCTTTCCCCCACTTCTAGACAGAAGCAGAAAACATGTTTGGATATTGTTCAAAAGGTCAAGAGTGTTTTACTAGTACAATTAAACAATGTGTGTATTTGGACTTTGTTCCATGTTCCATAAAGAAATATTAATCCCCAAATAAGGGACTGTGTTGACTGATAGCAAGTTATTTCAGAACAGGGTCTGGAAATTGTTCCCCTGAGTGCTTCAAAGAACTTCTGGTTAAATGTAACAGAAGAGCTTTTCATGAATCTTCATCTTTCCCTCTTAAAACCCTATGGAAAATAGAGCTGGCCGCAATGGCACATGGCTTTAATCCCAGTCTAGGATGGGAGGCTGCTACTGGGAATCACTCGAGTCCATAGGTTTGACACCGCCTGGGGCAACATAACAAGACCTAGTCTCAAAAAATAGCTGGGCATGGTGGTATGTGTCTGTAATCTCAGCTACCTGGGAGGCTGAAGCTGGGGATCACTTGTGTCATGGGTACCCCGGGAAAGGAGAGTCTGCGGTTCCCCGGGACAACATAGTGACACCTAGCCAGGCACAGTGATGCGTGCCTGTAAGCGACAGCCTATGGAGCGCAGCTGGGACTGGGGAATTCGAATCCCACCCGGGGCAACATAGTTCCAAAAAAAATAGCTGGGCGTGGTGGCGCATGTCTATAATCCCAGCTACCTGGGAAGCTGAGATTGGAGATTGCTTGAGTCTGTGGTACCTTGGGCAACATGAATCTGTGGTTTCATGGGCAAAAAAAGAAAAGAAAAAGAAAACATAGTGAGATCTAGCCTAAAAAAAAAAAAAGCACAAAAAAAACCAAAAAGCACCTATGGAAAATAACTATAAAGGAGTAAAAAGAGTTATTTCCATTAGGTTGATGAGTTTCGGGAAGGAGATGGTAGCACGTGGAAGAACACACAGAGAATTTCTATTTGATAAGATTTAGTAGGATGTTTAGAGCATTCCTGTTTCATATGATTTACTAGTTTTTTTGCACCTGGAAACCCTATTACCATTAATTTATATGGAATTTTTTTTGTGTGTCCTAGTCCTAAAAATTATCCTAGCAAATAGGGAAATTCTACTTTCAAATAGTGAGGGAAACCTGAAGCTGCTAAGAGGCATTCTGCTGAGGCCTGCATGGGAATGTAGCCCCAGATGGCAGCAGGATCACCACATCTTGCCTGCTCCTACCGGAGACTACAAGTGTTCACTGGGGAGTTTGGATAAATACATCAGGAGGGCTGCTACAAAGTACAGAATCTAGACACTGAAAGGTAAAGTTCTAGTCTCTTTTCCTCACCCTGCTTCTAGACAAGCTGGTAGACATACTCCTTACCCTGGAGCTAGAAACTTATTTAACAACTGAGCTGACTCAGGGAAAAGAACTACAGATGCAGATATTGGAACCCCAACAGAAGAGCCAGTTCGGGACAACCACTCTCTACAGGGTAGTCTCCATGAGACAAGCTCCACCCAAGCACAGCAACTCTCCAGGCATCTCTTTAGCACGTAATGCTCTTATTTGGTCAGAGATGTTTCTTGATTTTTCAAGGTGTCAGGATTTTAACACAAGTCTCAGAACAGGAGAGGGAGGTAGAGGGGTGCAGGAGGGAAGCAAGAATAGCTGCATTCAGAAAGGACAAAGAAGAAGCTATAACAAGGCTATTAAATCCTTAAGAAGAGAAAATAAGACCTCTACCTCGGCCAGGCAAGGTGGCACGTTCCTGTAAGCTTTAGCCTATGAAGCAGCTGGGGTTGGGGATCGTGGTTTGAGTCCTGCTCAGGGCAACATAGTGAGACCTAGTCTCAAAAAATAGCTGGGCGTGGTGGTCTGAGCCTGTAATCCCAGTTACCTGGGAAGCTGAAGCTGGGGAATGCTTGAGTACGTGGTACCCCGGGCAACATGAGCCTGTGGTTCCATGGGCAAAAATAGTGAGACCTAGTCTCAAAAAAAAAAAAAAGAAAAAGAAAATATGGAAGGGAGGTTAAAACAGGTGAAACAGCTGAAATAGTTTCCACCAGGTACCTCTGGGGAATCAGATGGCGGTTGAGGTTGAAGGGGTATAGGGGGTTGCTATATACCACATGCCTGTTAGTAGTATTTGATTAAAAAAAAAATTTGTGTCTATACATTAGTTCATAAAAATAAATAGTACCTCTTAAAGAAAAATAGAAATGATTTTAACTTGACAAAATAAACTTTTAAAGGTTAGCTATTCATTAATTATATCTGGGTGATTTATTTATGTCCTGTTGATCTACCTCTCCATTCATTTATTCACTCACTCATTTATTTACTTTCAAATTCTTGAATGCTGATTGTAATATACAGTAGAGTTGTCAGATTAAAATACATTTGAAGCCGGGCACGGTGATGCGTGCCTATAAGTAACAGCTTTTGGAGTCGCGGCTGGGTCTGGGGATCATGATTCAAGTCCTGCCTGGGGCAATACAGCGAGACCTAGTCCCCAAAAAATATCTGGGGTGCACATCTGTAATCTCAGCAACCTGGGAAGCTGAGGCTGGGGATTGCTTGAGTCCATGGTACCACATGCAACGTGAGCCTGCAGTTTCACGGGCAAAAATAGCAAGACCTAGTCAGTCAATCAATCAATCAATCAATCAATCAACAAACAAACAAACAAATAAACAAATAAACAAACAAATAAATAAAGTAAAATAAAATACATTTGATACATTACTAAACTTGTTATTTGTATGAAATCCAAATTAAACTGGGTATCAGTATGTCTTTTTAAGTTTTGTTTTTCTGTGTGAATGTTTTTCAAATGTGAACGTTTCTATTTTGGTGATCACCACTGAAGGGCTAGTTTCCATCCACAGTTGTTCAATTGACTCCCTTTGCCCATTTTATACTTCATCTTCCTTGACTCTGGGAATCATCTGTTTGTCCTTATTTTGTTGGTTCTTTTCCTGTTTCTTTATCTTCCACCTATAAATGGAGTTATATAGTCATACATATCTTTCTCCGATTTATGTCATGATAACCTGAAGGTCTGTGGTATCAGAAACGACAAAATTTCATCTTTTCTAATTGTTGAGTAGTATTCTGTTGTGTATATATACTACGTCTTCTTTATCCAGTCATCTGTCCAGAGGGCATCTAGTATTTTTATTTGTTAAACCTGGCTTCCTAAAATGTGGGATCTCCTTTTGCTAGCTCCACAGACTAGGGTTATGGTTTAAGAGTTAATGGAACCAGAAAGTTCTTCAGTAATGACTATTCACAGTATGGGAAATGTATATAAAACTGACAAAATTTCCTGGTCAAATGCTGGATAGGGATTTGCTATTTTTTCAAGATGTTTATGACACTTGACCAGTTAGTCCCTGGCCAGTCACTGCTCCCAGAAGTATTAGAGAAGTGCTTTTTGGCCCAGTGACTCGCAGCAGGGTCTGCCTGTCAGGTCCAAAGCCTGGATTTGGATTTCCTCCTTCAGTTAACCCTTTGGGTCTTGGAAGCTGAGCAAGGCTCCCTCAGGCCTGGGCTGCATTGTCTCTTCTGAGAGGGGACAAAGCTGGATGAAAATGACCTCAACATAGCTAAATTCAGGAATGGGACTACACCCCTGTCACATTCCCTTGCTTTTTATTGCAAAACAAGCTTTTTACGCAAATTTCTTACACAGATGCCTAATTTTGTCTACGATGTGCTTACTTCAGAGTTCCCTATCCACAAAGGAGGATTTTTGTCCTTGAAGTGTGGTGAAATCTTCTATCAGCGGTGACTAATAGTAGGAATGTAATCATTTTCTCCCTTTTGTACTGGGGAAACTGTACTTTGAGGTTAATAGAATTAAGATTAAGGAGATGTGTGTTCCTCCGAAAGCTAAAATCATCCCTGGGATAAATACATATAAAATGTTGACTTCAAATGAAAAGCAGTAACTTATTCTACCAATCCAATGGGTTTTTGGGAAACAACAACAAAAGGCAGTGTGAAAAATGCAGTCATATAATGAGACACACATGTATACTCCCCCAGAACTAAAATATCCTCTTATATAGTCTTTGAGGAGGCTGCTGCTCCCAGTTAAGAAGTATTTCCTTCCTTCCTCTAGAGAAGAGAGCAGCATTACTTCCCATCAGTGATGTAAAGAATGCTGGGTCCTGCAATTTTCTCATTGCACATGGGTGAGAACTCCCTTTGAGCTTTCCTCATTCATTTAAATAGGTTTCTGTAAATTATTTTCCATAATTATTTGTTATATAAATATATAATATCACATAAATGTATGCAGAGAAAAACAGCTAAAATCTGGATATTTTTAAATGAGAAGGAACACAAATAAAGAACTTTTTTGCTGTTTTGCTACTTGCTGTGAAGTATAATCAGGTGAAGCATGATAAACTGAAGTATGCTGAAGCACAGTAACCCAAGAAATACAGCTTAGGGGTCTAGATAAATAACCCATGACTTACTGACTTAGTTTACTGGTATGCAGCCCAGTTTCTCCTTGAATCTTTTCTCATTCTATCTTTATCACATCAGGCTTTGTACCACCACCAAAGATAGCCCATCTAGAACACCAGTACATGTAAAGTATATATGAACCCTTAATGCTCTTGTTAGGGGTGCTAACAGGGATGTGAATCTGCTGAGTCAGCACAGGTACTACTAAACCTGATTCTTGCCAGCCCTGGTCTCCTGAGTGCCTTTACTGGGTATGATAGGGTGTGCCCCCCTCTCCCCACTGTCTCTTGTTTAAGATTGCAGATTTTAAGGACAGGTAATGTTAAAATGGGAGAATGACCTTAGCTGGAATTTCCCTTTAGGGGGATGCAGGGGGAAGAAAGAAGTGTAACAGATTTCCTGAAGGCGGGAAATCAGGGTATGGGAAATCAGGGTATATAAAGGTTGTGCAAACAAAGAAAAGGATTTGATTTGATTTTAGGCGATTGGATTGGGATTTTAAAATGAAGAGGAGATGGGAATTGGCCATCTTATAAAGATGTGAGCCATGTGAGCTAGGCCATGTGGCCACCGAGGGCCTGCAACCCTCGGCTGGCCCAGGCTGGCAGCATGTGTGCTAAATGCAGTTAAGGAATTTGCAGATTAGAACTCCGTGTTGGAGTTTGTTTTGCTGAGTTTAACTTGTGTCTGCAAGAGGCTGTGCAAAAGTTAGGCCTGAGAAGAAAGTGAACT
>PVHY01016771.1:0-32985 GCA_004024945.1 Uropsilus gracilis
GGTGCGGGGGGGGGCGCAAGAGGCAGGAGCAGGGGAGCGAGCACAACGTCATGCAGTCATCCCCAGAAGTAGGCGGTGCAAGACCGAGTCAGTAAGCTGGCAAGCAAAGGGTTTTCCTCCTGTCAGCAGGAGTCCCCAGGACTCAGCTGGCGTGCTGGGGTGTGCTCAGAACGGAAGCCGGTGATGCTCAAGAGTCAAGCACAACCCAGTCCTGCCATGTCACCTGCCACCAAAGCCAGGAGCCCTGTGTCCGTGAGGTGAGAAGAGACGGGGCTTATTTTATCTGCTCATCTGTGAGCAAAAGTTACAGGGCGACCTGGGGGGACTGTGCTAGTGTCTCCCTTCACCGGATCGCTGGCATTCAGGAGACAGAGGCCAGAGCCCCCCCCCCCCCCACCAGCCTTGAGGTTGCAGGCACCAACAGCCTGCTCAGGCTTCCGCACCGGGAGCCTCTTTCAAGACCCTGGCTCATTGGCTGGCTGTGTCCACCCAGCCTTTTGCTGACGAAGCTGATGCTTTAATGAGCGGTCGTACCCCGCTCCCAGGGGTTTCCCTGTCCGAAGAATCCGTGGGCTTGGGGTCAGCAGCGCACCTGGCAGGAGGGAGATGGCGTTTTCACGGCTACAGGCCATCAGGGCCCATCTGTTGGCGTCTGACAAGGCCCAGCAAACAGGAGGCGGACAAAGGACACAGCCGTCCGCGTGTCCACCGCACCCCACTCTCCAGTCCTCGGAAATCTGCCCTGCACCCTGGGCAGCGACTCGGATTACGCAAACCAGACAGCCGAGCCACGGCCACGGTCCGAGGCAGCGGAACCTGTGCACGGGCTGCTGCAGATGCACCTGGCGGGATGCAGCGAGCTGGACACTGCACACGTGGGGTCTCTGCGCCCACGCGGGTGAGAGAGTCTCATCAAGCTCCGATTATCTCATCATCATGCTCAGATGCGCTGTGAGCGCTATGTCCGGAAATGACTCGAAGCAAAGGTTCTGGGGACCTAGGGGGCTGTTCCATCTGGGGATGCCGCCACCTTCCCAGACTAGAACCAACTCTGCAGTCAGCCTTTTCACGGAAAGTGCTGGAAAACGGTGTTGCGCACGGATTCTCAGTGCATGACAACAGGTAAGACACGTATGAACAGAGCAGCAGCAGCTGCAGCGGCGAATAAACAAGAGAATCCATTTACTTTTGAAGCTCTGAGACCAAAGTCTGGGGAGAGTAAGAGGAGATCTTAAGTCACTAGACTTTGCTTTGCTCGCAAACAGTGAGTACGCTCAAGTCTACACGAGAATCAGCCTCTGCTCATCCTTATTTTTCAGTCCTCGCGGTTTTTACCCTCCTAAACAGGAAAACCACATGCTCATGGACAAAACGGTGACGTCCTACAATGTGCAACTTATAAGAAAGCAGGTTAGGAACCAATGAGGTTTTCTTTCTGACCCAAAGCGAATCCAGAGATGGAGACCGAAAGCCTCACAGCATTCTCTCAGCTGCTCGTACCCCCATCTCCTGTTTAAAACAAGCCCTTCGAAGAGGTAAAATGCTGGCAGCGGGGTTGAAGGAGGAGGAATTGTGAGAGGAATGAATGAGTTAGAGAGACTGGGCCGAAAGCAAGCATGCAGCGAAGAGCAATTTGATTGTGCTTTTAAGGACTTTATATGTTATGCCAAAGTATGGATGCAACGTGGTAAATGAAAAAAGGAAAAAACAAGATTTTGTGGAACGAAATACATGGGGAGTGCGGGGGGACGGAGAGGGGATACTATTATTTTGCAGGAGACACTATTTTGTGGAAATGTTTTTTGTGGAACGTTTCTTAGTAACGTTGACATGGGAGGAGAGAAGACAGCACTGACTGGGAAGAGTTCAGTAAAATCGTCTTTAGTGTTTTGAAGCTAGATGAGTAAGGTGTGTGCCTTACTCACAACTGAGATCTTGTCCAGATATTGGGGCTCCACACAGCAAAAATCTGGCTGTTACAGTCACAGAGTAACAGGTATCCTGAAAGTGGGAGCAGGGACCTCCCCTCCCCCCCAACTTACCTGCAAACACTTGACTTGCGGGACATGGTGGTGCTGGGGGAAGAGGGTGGTGTCTGGTACGACCAGCTGTAATCAGAACCTTTCAAATCCAAAATCACCTGGGGAAACAGAGCAGTGAGGAATCACCGTGGTGAGAGCCACCAGTATCCAGTAACAGCTGTCACTGCATCACATCAGCAACCTGCCACCATCAAGCGACAGAGACTGAAGGAAAAATGTTGTTTTTAATTAAAGAACTACCAAGCCATCAGTGTCAACCTTTTTTCGGAGACGAGCAAAAATATAATTAACTGGGGCGAGGGGGAGGGAAATAATGAAATACCAGCCGAAAGACAGGGGTTTGCAATGACAGATCAACAATGTGCAGAGTCTAAGTCTATACCCAAGGCTAAAATGGACTGGAGTTTCCTCCCCCAGAACCACCAAGACAATGAGGGTCTCAGAATTCGTTGACCTCACGTTTTAGCCAGCAGATGGTCACTTTTACCCGATCTGTCCAGGACCAAAGCCAGAGAAGGGTCAGAAATCAACTCCTTCACATCTATGTCTGCCGCCCTTGCTTCATAAAGAGCTATTTGAGTCTAAGGTTCTACTTTCCATTCACATAGTAGGTGCTCAATAAACGCCTCCTTTGTGTGTGCAGGCCTGTATGCAGGGTAGTCTAATAAAAATCTTTTCGTAGGTTGGAAACGATAAGCTCCTGAATTTGTCTTTTGGGTTGGCTTCCCCAGGAGGTGACTTGTCTGCTCTTCCCCCAATACGCATCTTCCAACAAACACTGCCTTGTCATGTGAGTGTCGTGCACCACGTGAGCCAGCATAAAATAGATCATCTTCCTCGCAAGAGCAGCGAGACCTTCATACAGGACTTGATTAGAAGGGGAGAGGTTTCCTGTGAACGGTTCACAGTGACCATCAAATTCCCACGAGAGTTTGTGAAGGGGGAAATCCCCACAGGGGCCGCAGGGGCTAGAAGTGCCAGCGTGGTTTACACCGCAGAGCGATGGCTGACTGGCCCCGGTGCCCTAGGACAGCGACTCTGTCTCCAGGTACTACAAAGTGGGGTCAACGGGGAGACCGAGGGGGAGGACCATGGAGCAAACTTCCGGCAGTGCCAGCCTCCACAGGGGCTTCACAGTGACCCGTGGTGACCACTCCTACCTGCTCGCTCGAAGAAGGCAGTTTGTGTGGGTCCATGGTCAGGCTCTTCAGGTCTTCCGATATGGTCTGAAGGTGCGTTATTTCCCCCAGCATCGAGATCTCTTCTTCCTGGAGGAAAATCATTCACAGTGTGAGCTCACGCGGATGCCTTTCATCAGCCTGGTCCAACTGGCTGCCCAGCCCTTTCAGCTTTTTTTTTTTTTTTTTTGAGACTAAGTCTTGCTATGTTGCCTGGGGTACCCCCGGACTCAAGCGATCCCCAGCCTCAGCCTCCCAGGTGCTGGGATTACAGGTGTGTACCACCACACCCAGCTATTTTCTTGAGACTAGGTCTCCCTATGTTGCCCCGGGTGGGTCTTGAACCCATGGACTCAAGCAATTCCTAGTCTCGGCCTCCCATCCTAGGCTGGGATTAAAGGCGCGTGCCACCACGCCCAACCTCCCTCTCAACTTTTTAGAAAAGGCACTGCAGGTTGGATATGGCCTTGCTAAAAGCAATGCCAACCTCTTCTTTGGAAAGTGGTAACAGAAATCTCCCATAACCATGCAGTGGCTTCCGCAACCCCAGACAGCAGTGAACAAATCAAAGTGAAGCAGTGGGTCTTCCAAGCTGTGTGGCGGGGCAAGCAGGGGGTGGTCTGCTTGTGTATCACAGAGGATCTTGGGGTGCAGACTCCTGCATGAGCTAAGGCCTCCCTTTGTCACCTGGCCACCAGCACAATCTGGAGGCATTTTGGTCCAGCCCCAACCATGGATCTTTGAGACAGTGTGTTCCCCAGAGGGCACTGCTTCTTTGAGTCTCAGTTTCCCCACCAATGTAAACAATGGCCAGCGAGACGGACTAGGAAGAAAGCCTTTCATTTTGCAAAAGTGCCAGGTTGAGACGATGGGATCCAGGTAAGACTGGTCCACAGAAACCCTGTGCTTGGGGGGACCAGCTCATCTTTGCCGGCACAGAGGTCGTGAGCTGGGTGCCTTCTCATCTTCAGGAACACCTGCAAAAGCTCTCAAGTGAGGCATTCCAAGGATGCCCCTCAAAACATAGGTCTGAAGGAATTCATGGAGGTGCTCCCTTATTCATCTCAGTCGCTCCTAATACAGAGCGTGGTTGGTGGGTCTCAAAATCACCTGAAGCTCTTGTTTAAAGAACTGGGAGCCCAACCTCAGGGTGGGGTTCCGTAGGTCTGGATGGAGCCAGCGAATAGGCATGTCTAACCCAGCCCCACGGGATTCCTGCCGGCGGCGTGGGGACCACCGCCAAGAACCAGTCTACAAGCGCTTCTTGACGGGGGGGAGGGAAAGTGAGTGGAACGACTAGTGTTAAGGGGGGACAAGGAGTGGCCACGTGGCCATCAGTGACTCGCAGAGGATCACTGGCCTAAGACAAATGGTTTCCCCGTCACAGTTCCCGACACAGAGCAGCTGCTCTGTGATTCAGTGATGAATGGATAAAGGAAAACCCCCTCCAAGCTGACAGGTCAGCTCTGCCGGGTCCTTCCACGGACTCACAATCACTGGCCGCAGCATGGAGATGAAGGTGCAGAAGCGGCCCCGCTCTTCGATCAGGGCCTTCCGGACGGCCTGCTTTTCCGTTTCCTCCAGCAAGAGGTATTTGTCGTTGACGTCCTGGAGCGCGCTGTCTAGCTGCGGCTGGATATCGCCTCTGCCTGCAGGGAAACAGAGCGCCGGGCGGCTGCTGAAAGCCTGGCTTGGGAGACGGACACCAGCCCACCCCAGTCCTTGCTGGAGTGGAAACCACAACTTGCCAGCACTCGAGTAAAATGTTAATTTCTACCCTCAAAACGCTGCTGCCCAGAGCGGTTTCCCCAGAACCAGGCGTTTCCAGGCAGTGATACCCCAAGGGCACGCTCGGTGCAGTCCATTCTGAACAAGGAGAATTTCCTGGGGCGACTCCCCAGCACCCCCGCCCCCTGCAGCCAGACGTCATCCTTGAGCCTTTGAGAATCCCTAGGAACAGGAAGGGAGGGAGGAACAAGGTAAGGGCCTGCGGATGTTCCAAAAACTGGGCATGAGCTGGCTTTGCTGGGCCGCGCTCAATCAGAGAGGCTCTGGTGAGCAGCCGTTTCTGTCCCTGGAGACAAAGGCAACAGACA
Organism: Uropsilus gracilis; assembly: GCA_004024945.1. NCBI lineage: Eukaryota > Metazoa > Chordata > Mammalia > Eulipotyphla > Talpidae > Uropsilus > Uropsilus gracilis. Next base: position 5,317 of record PVHY01016771.1, read on the forward strand.
GCAGCTCTCCTGGCTCTGGCGGCCCCTGGAAACTGCTGGCAGCCAGTGTAAGGCCCCAGGTGGAGAGTCTGGAATGCATTTCCTGTAGAATAAGCCCAGCAGCAAAAAGACCTGCTGCTCCAGCTCTGCTGGTGAGCCTCACTCAGACAGGTGTCAAGCGTTTAAACCGTTCTGGAACGCGGTCGGCCTTTATACGTTAGGACACGTCCAAGCACTTCCAGGCGGTCTGCGCCCGCTCTCACCACAACGTAGGCACAGGCCTGCAAGAGGGTCCAGGCCGGGGCCTGGAATATTTAGTCTGGCCCTTTACAGGAAAAGTCTGTGGCGCTAGATGATAAACGTGGGCAAAGAGGCACTGTATCAGAGGGAGCAGCTCCCCGCATGTGGTCTTTTGTGGGGACAGAGGAGGGGCCTGTCTGTGAGACCAGGTTTTTGTGGGTTCCCACACAGGGTTCCCCACGTAGGGGCTTCCCTGATCACTCAAGCCAGAGGAAAGATTCTCTAAACTCCTTCAGGGCGAAGATTTGGACTCTTTGAGCCCAGCCTCCAGTACAATGCCATCTGTGTATACAGCAAGTGCTCAATAAATGCTTACTCCTTTTAAACAGAATGGTAGAGATGAAGGGCCCATTTTTTGGGGAAAAGGCAGAAGCCAGGAGAGAGTGCAACCCCCACCCCCCAACATTGGGGCTCTTTCCCCTCCCACCTCAGGGGGAAGGATGAACTTACCTCTTAGACCAACCTGCCCCTGCCCACCCCTCTTAAGAATAACACAGAATATTACCTGTCAAGGCACCACCTGGTTTGGAAAAGGGCAGGGAAAACCTCTGAAATATGGGTACACACTATACTTCCCCCACCCCCCCCATAAGCAGAGGAAAAACTCTTTAATTTGGAGCAAGAGGCAGTCAGGCTTCTAAAACGTGCCAACAGAAAAGGTCGCTGGGTTTTAGCAAGGAACGTCCCTTCTCAGGCCGAGATTAAGGTCTGAGTTAGTACCGCCACACAGAAGCACACGTAGTCCAGGGTCACACTGGAAAAGATGGCCAGTCAAACGCAGTACTTCCACGCAGAAGCCTCCCCGTCAGAGTTCACCTGCGTGGCAGGTGCAGCAATGGGGTTTTATCCAACCATTTGGTGATGTGAAAATCTGCTGTGGGGTTCCAAGAGCAGGACCCGGCGGACAGCTCAGTACACGCAGGCACGCTCAGGGTAGGTCCAGCAGGTCTAATCACTCCCCTGGGACGTCAAGTTCCTCCACTCATGGTTCCCGACCACCAGCCCCTGGATGTCTCCATCTGCCGTGGACAGGAAACCCGCCTCCCATCCCCTGCAGGGCTCCGCTCCCTCTGGAGGATGCATCCACTGAGAGGATGAACCTCAATGTGGGAGATGTCGCCAGCTCTAAGGAAACTGGGGGTTTTCTCTTCCTCTAAGATGCTGACCTGTGCGGCTGACTCCCTGGTGCTGGCAGGGTGTCTGATACCAGCGCTGGGTGATGAAGTCCTGGAATGTGGTACGCACTCCCTGCCCTTGCCATAGAGTTCAGTCAATCACCCACCCAGCGGCGTGAGCCCAGGCGCTCAGAGAGGCTCCCAGGCCTTCTCTGATCTACCCCTCTCTCCTGAGTTTGCTAGAGATCCTCTAACCTTCAGAATGTTCTTTGCTTGCCTGGGGGGGGCAGGAGAAGAGGGAGTTTGGGGAGACAAGGAAAACTGCTGCGTCAAACCCCAATGGATGTGCTTTGATGATGAGCAATTTCTTTCAATAGCAGCCTATTGTGGTAAGAAACCGAAAGTGTGTATTTGCTTTCACAGTAAGGTACACGTCATATGTAATTAGCATGGCCTTAGAAAACTATACCTACGTTGGAAAGCAAAGTCAACAGGAACAAGTGTTATCTAATCAGATAAATAAAATTTAGATTCTTCTAAATATGCACTGTGATAACTAAAGGATTTTCAAATTACAGTATTCTAAAATAAGTATAATCTGTAAAGACTGCAATAATTATAGTCACAGGGAGTACCATTTCCCTTCAGGATATATCATAACCTAAAAAACAATGCTTATTTCTTAAGCTCACTAATATAACATGTAATTATATCTATTAAAAAAAAAGAAAACAAGTATGGGAGAAACTGTTCCACGTTGGACGCACTGGTTCTAAGTCATCTGCACAAGTTAGAGCTGTACTGATTTAAGGGACAGAGCTGGTGGTGACGCCTGGCTGGTCCTGCTCCCACAGGGACCCGAGTCTGGCCTTGATTCCCTCTGCTCATGTTTTTAAGGGCACCTTAAACTCACACCGAAAGGTGTCACCCCTGACATGCCACTCTGGCTGTATCTGACCAATGGCCCAGAGCACCCCCAAATTACTTTCAAAATGCAAATTCGATCACTCCTTTTCAACGCTCACATTGCTTTAAAGAAAAGGCCCCTTACAGGACCAGCATGTCCTACAAGACATGCATGGCTGAGCCCTTTGATCCTGGCCCAGGCTTTCCCTTCCTCCTCGCTCCTCCCTTTCCCTCCTGAAGCCCTCCATCCCTTGTCCCATCTGCTCTCCCTCACCCACCTGCCTAATTCCATCCATCCTACAGCTCTTGGTCCCCCCAGAAAGGCCTCTTGGATCACTCACCAGATCACTTTACCTACCACAGAGGTCACTAGTACTTTCCCTTTGAGACATAACTCCTGGTTCTGATTCTATCTTTATTTCCAGCTCTCTGACATCTGTCTCTCCTATTGCCTTGGGAAGCAGAAACCACCAGCGTATGTGCTCAGTACTCTCTCTTGAGGCTACTCAGCCTACTCGCTGGGAGACAGGCAACAAATCTGTAAATGAACCGGTGCTGACAGAGTAAGTTTGCTTCCTGACCTCAGCCTAATCAATGAAAAATAGAGAATTCCAATGCTGACAGGGAAGGAGGGGTCCTTTAAACAGGCCCTCCAGATAACATTCCTGAGCAAAGATGCCCCTTTTCTGAAAAACCGAAGTCTTCTCTGGCTTGAGAATGTGTTTGTCCAGGACTTGGTTGTGTTTTATTCATGTGGGAGAATTCTGAGCAACAGCAGCTAGGAACCCCTTCCTCCCAGGGGAGGGAAACCACATGATTAAGCTCTACATAGAAAATGCTCTTGGGGCAAAGATTAATAGGCCTGGGCCAAAAAAGTACCCCTAATGGAGGAAGGATATCGCTCTCTCTCTCTACATATATAAATATATAAAATTAATATGTAATAGAAAAGGTCCCTTACAGGGTATAATATTATAAATATTATATACATATATAATATATATAGTTAAGTCAGGAGAGTTTACAGAGCTCTGAGTAGTGAAGATCCTGTGATCATCCCAACATCGACATGTTGGCTTCCTTAAGTCTTCACGACTATGTCCAAAGGCCAGAGTTAATATCTGCTTTGACAAAGGGAGAAACTAAGACTGAGAAAGAGAAAGTAGCTGGCATAAAGGCAGCGAGCGCCTAAGAAGCCCACTTTGTATACTGCCTGCTCTTGGTGAATAAACCCTGGTACCCTGTGTTAGGAGCCTAATCCAAATGTCAGTGTGATGAGCATTACCTGGCAGCATGTACACACACACATATGCACACACATGGTAATCTACACATGAGTCTCAAGGCTAAAAGCCACCAGGTATGTGTGCACAGACACACACACGAGCCTCAAGGCTGAAAACCAGCCAGGTGTAGAAACACACACACACACACACACAAGGTAGTCCACACATGAGCCTCAAGGCTGAAAGGAGCCAGGTACACATACATGCACACACACAAGCACACGGTAGTCCTCACATGAGCCTCAAGGCTGAAAGCGGCCAGGTACTACTCTCAGGCAAAGGGCTGTCTGCTGGGGAGGGCCCAACTACTCCATCTCACAATTGCGTCTCACAATTCAGTGCCTCGGACATGAGCTGGACTTTCCCCCTTTCTTCACGGTCCAGAAAATAACATGACTGGTCGGTCCCCAATTCCGTGACATGTGGGATACAAACACTGGCGTATGAGGTAAATACGGAACTGGACAGGAAAGTCGCTGAAGTTAGGACTTGGAGGGAAGCATTCCTTTCTCAGGCTGCCATCTTTATTCTCCTGTAGAAAATGTCTGTTCTTCACAGCCTGCCGCAGTCCTGGACCGACACCCCAAAGCTTACACACCCAGAAAGCCAAAGGAAAATCTGGGAAGACTGGAAGATTTCCGACTTAACAATTTCAGAGCAAATTCGATTTCTGTCATTCCTTCAGCTGGATCTTGGTTTCCCCTCAGCTGAGACGCACGCAAGCTCAAAAGGAGACAAAAATGAACTGGTTCACACCGTTTGTGCTGAGCGCCTGGTAGGGGTGAGGTGCCCATATGTTCTCAGAGCACTGGGTGGGCTTCTCAGCAGGGGGTAGTATGGAGGCACAGCAGCTCTTTTTAAAGGAGCTTTCAACTCAAAGGCCTGGAAAGCAAAAGATCACATAATCTTTTCCCTAAAGGGGAGAGTTTCACCACCAAGGTTCCTGCTTCCTAAGCAAATGACTATATCAGAGCAAAGAGTAAGGAGAGACAGCTCAGAGAGTCAGTAGGAAACGACCTGCACTCACCACCACAGGTGTCTCGGACAGCCCTTCTATCATGAGATGACTCCGCCTCTGGAGCTAAAGAAACGGCCTAAGCTGGAGCCTGATCCCAAAGCTCACCACTCCCTTCAACGCTTCCTCCTCCTTCACCTCCACTTCTCCTAAATAGCTCTTGGACCCCCTCTCTCGTCCCAGGGGCCACCTCCCCAAGTCCTGACTGCTGTCATCTCTTGCCCAGACAACTCCTGTCACTGCCTGGTGACTCTCTAAACCAAATACACCATGTCACGGTGGAACGTTCTAGAAGCTAAGAAGTCTTCACTGTGGTAGAGAGGCCAGGACTGTGCTCCAGCGCCACAGGGAAGCAGGAAGAGCCTCTCATGCCTAGGTAAGGTCTGGGGCTGCAGTGTAACTGCCATCTTCCCTTAGCACAGAGAAAACTACACGTCCCAGAGACTCCAGCCGCTCCTCACACATGAGCACTCAATTCCCATGAGGGAACTCAGCAAGTTCCCAGGGTAACTTCCTTGATGCTCAGAGCCACCTCGTCCGGGAACTCCAGGAGGGCATGACAGTGAATCTCCTGGGGCTGCATCCTAGGACCTACATGCAATGACGCTGACCCCCAGGCAAGGCATGGAACCCACCTCCAGCTCCAGGCACGCTGTCTGCGTGTCTCCACACACTCCTCTTTCCTCCAGAATGAAGGCTCTTAGCCCATCCCACCCTGAAGAAAGCTCATAGGAAACCCCAAAGGGGGGGGAGTCTACAGGGTAGATGTGTGTGGTCGTGGGGATCGTCCTTGTCTGGTGGCTGACGACAGAAGTGGGGTAGTCCTGTGGGACCGAGCCCTTGGCCTGTGGGAGATGGTTCAGAACGGGATTGATTTACAGGACAGACAGCTGATGCCAGAGAACCAAGATTAGCCTCTGCCATCCTGCTTTGAGGACAGATGCCTTCTGCCTCCTAAGCCACCAAGAAGGTCGAGCGCAGGGGAGGCACTCCATACCTATTTCCTGAGAGAACGGAGACTTGCTGGATTCACAGGGCTCATCTGCAACAGTCAAGGAGAATGCTTATGAATGAAACTGCTCAGAGCCACCTCACCTGGGAACTCCAGGGGGACAACAGACGTGACGCCATCAGCCCCATGGAAGCCCTGCACGGCGGCCACTTGGGAGAGAGGCAGGACCAACACCCGCCTGCCGTGGAGCGCTGTCTAGCGAGGTTACAGCCAGACTGCACAAGGACTCAACAAGGAAGTTCTCGTCCATTTTCCGTTGTTTTGTAGGGAACGTGGCTTTACTGGAAGCGCCACTGCTCTTTGCCAGGGCTTTGCACGTGACACTGGCACACTCTGCCACTTCAGGGCGTTTGCCAGCAGCCTTGCACACGGCCACAGCTGGAGTCCTGGCTGAGGCCTCGAGAGAGTGTGGGTGTCCAGCGAAGAAAGAGGGTCTGCAGTTCTCGAACCTGCGAGCTCAAGTGATCCCGAGCCTCTAGCTTCCCAGCGCTTGGATTACGGGCGCAAGCCACCACGCCAGGCGGCCATCCACGAGGGTCTGCAGTTCTAAGCCCCGAGTCCGTGTAGCCTGTTTTTACTGGAAACCTTCAGTTGTGAGGTGTGCCGGGGGAACCGCCCAGCGGCCAAGGACTTCACGCTTTCATCTCAAATGCAACAAGTGTGCAGGTGCTTCCTGGGTTCCGTTCCTCAGTCTCGACTGATCTGGAGTCTGCCACGTGAGGTGTGCGAATCAAAATTCTACCACCCAGGCTTCCACGCAGACGGAAGAAGCCAGGGACCCCCTGCACCCAGCCTGATAGCACTGCCCAAGGCCGGCAGGGAGGCTGCCATTCCTCTGGCTGTGCCTACTCTCGCTTGTCTCCACAGTGGGTGCTGACCGCTGTCTCCAGGGCCAGAAGTGACGACTGGCTGCAGCTCTCATGCTGCCTCGCGGTTAAAATGTCCTTCCTGTCTGTCACACAGGTTTCCCCAAGGAGGCTGATACCCTATTCAGTTCTTGCCTGCACCGGGAAATACATGTGCTCCAGGAACCAGGCTGGGCTCAACCATCTTCCTTGCTGTGTTAGAGAGGCATCGAAATACCCAGAAGAATGCAGGGATGAGAGTGGCCATTACCATCTGGAGCCTCCAGGGCTCACCTGTCTGCATGGAGAGTCACGTGATTTCAGAAGGACCTTTTCCAGCTTGAGGTGCAACATCTGTTGAGGCTGAGAGCTCACGGAAGCCCAAAGTACACCTTGACCATCGCCTGGGAACAATCAAACCCCCACTAGGGAACCCCCCAGGAGTGAGAGCAACGGTGGGCAAAGCAGCCTAGTCCACAGACCAGCCTTCCATGCCACCTAAAAACATCAGGAAGGAAGGGGGTTATTTTATTTATTTTGAGACTAGGTCTCGCTGTTTTTGCCTGTGGAACCACAGGCTCACGTTGCCCGGGGTACCACAGACTCAAGCAATCCCCAGCCTCAGCTTCCCAGGTAGCTGGAATTTCAGGCACGTACCACCACGCCCAGCTATTTTTTGGGGACTAGGTCTTGCTACGTGCTCCTGGCAGGACTCGAACCGCGATCCCTGGCCCCGGCCATTGTTTCCTAGGCTGCTGCTTACAGGCACGCGCCACCATGCCCGGCCTTGGAAGGGTGTTATTTTAGTGGTACCTTTGCAGCTAGCGGCACTGTGGGGAGGTGGTCTGGAAGCTACACGGGAATTTCTACGGATCGTCTGGGGTCTGGACAGTCATGGTGCAGAAGCAGTACAGGCTGGCACTGCCCACTCTCAGCTACATCCCAACTTCAGTGGCCTTGCTGGTCCTAAGGGGACATAGCTGCTGACAATTTCTGGAGGTTCATCGATGGCAGACAGGGCTAGAACTGTACAGGTGTCCTTGTGCCCACCATACCACCGTGCCCGTTGTCTATCTCTTCTTGGCGCTTCCTGCTCAGAGAAAGAAAGATGCCTCTGCCCCGTGTTGGGCCTGGGGGCCAAGCGCTCACTGCCAGAAACACAGATACTCAGTTTCCAAGTGGAAAGAGGAAGAGGGTGCTTGCCCTCAACCTTCTTCAAAAACCAGAGAGGGGGAGGAAGAACATTTGGGTTACACTACGGTGGAGGGAAGAGCAGTCCACCCCTCGAGGGAGGTCTCAGGGCATTTTGAGAGGGATGGCTGCTGGCTCCAGGAGCGCCGAAGAAACACGTGTGACGAGGACATGTGCGTGTGCCTGACACAGTCAGACCGGGGCTCACAGGGTGAGGACTGGCACCGCGGGAAGGAAGGGTGGTGACAGGGCAGAGCTCAGTCCTGTGTCATCCTCCAGAAGCGAGTGCGGAGAGCCACATGGAACAGGCAGGGTGGTGGCCGCTGAGCGAGAGGTAGGCTCCCGCTGTGGTTCTCATTGGTGTCCAGTCACCCGGGTGGGGCCTGCAGCCCCCCAAAACGTGTCTCAGGCTATCACACCACTTGCATTGTGGGTGCCGCTCTGGCACGACATCCTCTGCTGCAGGTTTTGGAGAGCCGTCTGGATGAGAAGGCGCCTTGTCCCCAGACACCACCAGCTGGGCCGTCTCACCTTCCTCGTGACCCATTTCCCGTCCTGGCTTCTGGGGCTCCTTCCTCTGTGTCCAGTGCTACTTATATTCATCGCAGCATCACGAATGGGTTTGCCGCCACTCGAGTTTAAATCCCTCCAGGGAGCAGAGTGGCCCCAGCTCGCCACAGTCTCACTGAGCTGCAACTCCCTCATAACCCACCACCCCGCCATGGCTTAGGCAGGAATCTGGGGTGCAAGGCAGACGGCTCTAACTCCATCAAAGGAGGGCCCCTTAATATATTTTCTTCTTTAAACCAGAACATTTTAGCTGCCTTGAAGCTGGGCTAGACTATAGATGACCAGATTAAAAAAATGATATAAAAGTTCGTAAAAGACACAATAAAACCGAGGGCTCCGGCCAAGCTCACCACTCTGTTGCATATAGGTCAGCGCGGCTCAGCCGTCACAATGGCCTATGGCAACAAAGGGCGGGAAGGGGCTGCAGCCATCTTGCCTGACCCAAGTAAGCAGAATCTAAGCTAAAAAGTCAAAAGGCTGTGTGGGTTCTTGGTTCTTCCCCGCCATGGGGAACAAATGCCCATGTGGACCAAATGCCGACTCACGTCAGCTGCCAGAGAGGCTGAGGAGAGCTCCACGGCCTTGGAAGGCCACCTCGGCACCGACTGTCTTTCCAGGAAATGCTCAGAAGGGCAACTCCATGGAGCCAGCAGATGGATGGTCCGAGGGGCCAGGGCTGGGGCAAGGGCGGGGGGAGGGACTGCCTTTTTGGGAGGCAGGATCTGCGCTTTTGGGGAGATGCAGGAGCTCTGAGGTGAGTGCGATGGCTGCACCACACCGGGGTGTAGGAGCAACCGCTGGACGTGCACTTCAAAAACGGTGAACTCTGCATTCGACATGATCATAATAAGCAAAAAAGCAGCCTGTGTCTAACCTTCCTCCCAAAGACTTTCTAACAACTGTCCCTTCAGTTTCATAATCCCAACATCCAGGGCTGGGAGGACAAGCAGCTGGGGTACAGCCAGCAATGTCACCACAAGGGGAAGTAGAGGCAGAGCTGGTGGTCCTTCTGGGCAGCAAGGCGGCTACCCCCTCGTCCCGGGTGGACCAGCTTGACTGTAGATGACAGACTCCAATTTGGTATCTGGGGCTGTTCACCAGACAGGCCTGGGAGAACACTGGGTACACTCAGGCGGGATCAGCCACACACAACACCTCACAGACAGATCGCCAGAGATGGGACAGGCACGAGACTCCAAGAGTGACCTGAAGTTTTAGCAGCAGAATCACCCAGAGAATGAAGTTCAACATTCAGTCAAGAGGAATCACTTGGATTATTGAATTTGCAGATCCGATACCTTCGAAATGGAACAATGTCACAAACTCCACTGAAATAAGAAATACTTTTTTTGAAAAATAAATTGGTTTTGAAAGGGAATCTACGGTGAGGGATGGGAGGAAACAAATTGAAAGCTCTTTTGCAAGCTTAATACAACCGAATCTGATCTGAATATTGTTTTGCAGCACAAACAAGTGCAGCTCCTCAGGTTTTGTTTGATACAAACACACACATATATACGAGGTACATATGTACGTGTCGATTATTTCCTGTGGAAAGGAAATGAGGGCTTAAAGGATTCTGTATTTCTTCTTTCCATGAGTCCAGTGTTGGATTGTGATGATGCAAAGGTTCTTAGAATGTTATACTGACCCCTTTTTCAAGGGTCAGACACCGAAGAAAAGAAAATGATTGGACCACACGCACACAATTTTCCGGAAGGTATGGAGGATTAAGTAGACATAATTGATTGTTCCGAGCTGGTAGGAAAACGTGGGTGGCTAGCACAGGTCTGGACAGCCACGGAGAGCCCGTGGCAGGGCCACACTGCAACCAGCCACCAGAGATTTGGGATGAAGACTTACCCAGGGTGTCCACTGGTGGGGCACATGGTGAAAAGTGCAGGATACACAATTGACACAAAAAGGAAAATAATAAAGTCAAACTAATATCCAAGCAGCAGTCTTACCATCCCTTCATGGGTTAAACCATCCATGGGCGGCCACGGAATTTTATATTAGGGCAGTTAAACCCCATGTCCACCAAGGGGGTACATCCAAACCCCACATCCACCAACGGGGTACATCCAGATTCCTTTCTCTGACTGATAGCTTTTCCTTGCCATCTAAATAGAAACTATTCTTTTCAGCGCCCAGCACCTCTAGAAAATATAACAAGATTTCTAAAAAGAGAAATAAAACATTCCTATAAGGCCGACTATGCTGCTTTAACAAGGAAATCTTTCAAGTGTGATTTAGCTTAACTTGAAGAGTAACTGGGGAAACACTAGAAAGAAAGTTGGAGAGAAAAATGAAAAAAAAAGAAAGAACTTAAAATATCAGCATGGTAGTAAATGACATGCTAAAAAGTATGACTCTGAGATTCTGCTCAAGTTTGTAATATTAACTTTGCCGGCTCTGGTGACAAATGGTTCACTCTTCCCACATCAGGTTTAGGGGTTAACAAATTCAAGTGTTCCAGTTCTCTTTCTCTATGAAAGTCCCTGGTAACAGAAAGTTTCACCAGAGGAATTTTTAAATTTTAAGTAGTAGTAATATGGGGACTCATTCAATCAGAAATGAGGTGCTGACTTTGTACTGTTTGGTGGCAAAAGTAGGCGAAATAACAGAAGCTGTTCCTTGCCCACATCCAGTTCCCACGACTCCCTAGTTATGGCCGATCCAGGGTCTCAAGGCCAGGAACTAGCACAGGAACTCACAACCAGTCTTGTGAGGCAGCAAGAGATGGCGTTTGGAGGTAGGGGACAACTGGGTCACACCACCTTCCTACTGTCCCTATTCTTGTCCCCCCTAACCCAACCACAGGGCTGGCTGTCCCCACCCTACCCCAGGCATCAAGCAGAGAGCAGATGCTGTGTCCACAAACTTCCTCCCCACCCTGCCGCAAGCAGGTGTGTATGAGCCAAGCTGATCTTCAACAAAAACAGGTTCAGTCTCCCACAGCTGAGGTGCATGCCAGGTTGTTTTAAAATAATTTGGGGATAAAATTGAATTAAAAAAAAAGAGGTTTTTTGGTGGTTATATTTAAGTATCTTTAGGTTACAAATGACCACTTTCTCTATGATAACAGAAAGGACTCAAACGAAGGGACATAAAGTAGTATCTGCAGAGTGAAAATTAAGTCATCAACACAAAAATAACATTACGTGTGTCTATGACAGCGTAGGGGTGAACACATCCTCAAATGCCCAAAAAGGCATTTAAATTATTTTTTTTAAAGAGAACAGGTCTCAAAGGCCAGGCATGGTGGCGCATGCCTGTAGGTGGCAACCTGGAAGCCACGGCTGGGGCCAGGGATCGTGGTTTGAGTTCCACTGGGGGCACTTAGCGAGACCTAGTCCCCCAAAAATAGCTGGGTGTGGTGGCACGTGCCTGGAATCCCAGCTACCTGGGAAGCTAAGGCTGAGAATTGCTTGAGTCTGTGATACCCCGGGCAACATGAGCCTGCGGTTCCATGGGCAAAAATAATGAGAAATAGTCTCAAAAAAAAAAAAAAGAGAGAGAGAGAGAACAGATCTCACCATGTTGCCTGGGGTAGTCCCGAACCCATGCGGTCAAATGACCCCCAGCTTCAGCCTCCCAGGTAGCTGGGATTACAGGCATGTGCCAGAGCACCCAGATTTTTTTTTTTTTTTTTGACTAGGTCTTGCTATGTCGCCCAGCTAGGGTAGTCTCAAACCCGCGGACTCAAGTGATTCCTAGCCTCTGCCTCCCAAATAGCTGGGATTACATGTGTGCGCCCCTGTACCTGGCCTTCTAAATCTTTGAAAAGGTGAAATGAGGAGGATTTTTAAAGCAAAATTCAGCTTTTTAAAAAGCTGTGCTAGAAAGGTCCTTTATCATCTCCTTGAAACATCAGGAAAAGGAAGCAAGCGTTTGGCTATAGAAATCCAATTTTTATGTCGGGACTACATATACACATCCAAAGGGTTCACTACACTAATACATGGCAGAAATCCTAAAAGAAACTACTAACAGTTTGCAAAACCAAGAATCCAGAAAGCTACAACTTAAAAGAGAAAAAATACAAGTGTCTCAAGAGGCACACTGGCAGAAAGGGGAACTGTGCTGGCCAGATCCAAAATAACTAGAAGCTCCACACAACCACATCGCTTTTTCCCTTAAATTATAGGATTTCTAGTCCCAAGGCTGGAGAGCACTATACAAACATTCGTTCAGAATGATATCTCTAGTGCCTTTCTAGAAGGTTCCATTCACCTCAGAAATATACAGAGGTAAGCATTTAGGTCTAAAATGAAAGACATTTAGATATTTTTTGGGGGGGGAAATCATAAATAAAAATTGTATTTTTGATCGTACCCTGGATAACCAGAAAATCACCTGGAACATTCCAAGCTGTTATCTGACTTGATTCACATGTCAGTGTGCCTCAGAGTACCCTGTCTGGAAAGAATATAGCACCTGACATAGCTGGGCATGTGGTAGGGGCAAAAAAAAAAATTGGATACTTCAGAAATTCCTGAGCACAAACACCATTCTCTCTGCCATGAGCTCCAAGGCCCCAAGAAACCTCTAACCAAATACCAGTTTCTCCCATATCCTGGGGTCTGAGGCATCCCTTTGTGTTACACAGTGCAGCACCCAGGGTTCTGAATCTCTCTCCAGCACCCGCTATCCGCTCCAGGCAGCCTGAGCCAGCACCCGACCAGTCCAATTACCAGAAACTTCCTTTTGTGTTGCACAGCCATCAACCTACCAGGCTTCCTCCTAAACCCAAATTCTGCTAATTGGGACAATGCCAGAGATTTTGAGTGACAGACAAGGCCTGTTTCAGCCTCCTGGAGAATGCCAATAAAAAGGATTATCACTGCAAAAGAACTTAAGTTCTCTAAAAAGAGAAGGGAAAATATCTAAAAAGCAAGGGGAAAGTAGCTTTTATTAACTTCCTCCTCTGCATCAAGTCCCCCAACCTTTTCCAAGCCATCAGCACCTACCCTCCCCCACCAAACTCGCTAACTCCTCTTTCAAAGCTGCCGAGCTGGCAATGAGGTGGAGTCCACCTCCAGGTGTTTGCCAGCCTTCGCTCCCATGGGACCTCAGGTCAGGGAGAAGGTGGGAGACATCTACAGACTCTTACCTCCAGCCTCACATACAATGCGATTGGCTTCCAACCCTCTAGCCTTGGCAAACACCCGCTCCCAAGGTTAGAGAGGTCTTGTATCTCAGAAGCACCAACGAAAACGCAGCCCAAACAAGCAGGGGACAGAACTAGCAGAACACTGACATCTGCCACCTTCATCTTGAAATGATCTCACGGTTTTTAACAAGAACTGAGCGGAATCTTTACTTCCCCTGAAATGTCAAAGCTTAGAAACAGTGTCCTACTCACCCCCACCCCCGTCTCCTCCTTTTCACCAAACTGTTCTATCTTTCCAAATCTATTTTCTCTGAATTCCAGGTAAGTTCTGCTGGTTCTAGAAAGAGGAAATTTGGCTTTCTATCTGAACTGGGGAATAATTCTACTTAAAAAAGGTCATCAAATGCTAACCATTACCCAACCTGACGGGTAAAGACATAGATAGGAACATCAGCTGTGATGTAGCTCATTAAGTGAGTAGGTAGCAGGAAGAACAGTCTGTCTGAAAGTCTCTCAAGATGGAGAGAGACCCTACATGAAGTTACAGTAACCTGGCACAGGTGATTACAAGGAGGGGGCAGCCATATTTCTTTCTTCAAACCCCCAGTGCATGCTGGGAGAGTGATGCTGGGTGGCAGACAGTACAGTGAATGGGCCTGGGACTTGCACGGGTGAGGGGGAGCACTTGGGCCTCTCTACCTTCCCCATTCCTGTGTCCACCTCCAGGAAAATCTAAGAGCAGGGACACACAGCGGCTCCACAGCCTTCTCCAACATTCTCACGAGCTTAATAGGGAGCTTTGGAGATGACAGGCTGTGTGAGCTGGAGGAGAAAAGCGACACAATCTCTGCAATAATTACGACTGAACATTTGCATGAAGGCTTTTACATCAGTCCAAAACTTCCAAGGAATTTGGAAGTTTCATGACAACATACAATAGACGTTGGAAACTGCCAACTGCCAGAGACACAGGTGGGGGAGGGACCGAGTACAGTACAAGTTTGCAGGAGCCACCAATGATCAGGCAGGCTTTGCTGGGAGAATCCTCATCAGGACAGAGTCTGGGCTCCACCAGGTTGCCAGGCCCCAAGACACAAGGGTGCCTGCCCGGGGTGCTGCTGCTCCCCCCACAGAAACAGTGGGAACAGCAAGGTCATAGTTACCTTTTTTGGCTTTCTTCTGCAGTTTCAGCGTGTCCGAGGACTTCTTTTTTATCTCCTGGCGTGCTTTTTTATATTCTAAGAGAAAGCAGAATATTGAATAATTTTATCATGTGTAACAGAAGATAATTTCTGAGTGGTCCTAAGTCATCTTTCATCCCAGAAAGCATAAACCATGACATGTAATTTATAGCTTTATCAGACACCGATGGGCGGAAAAGCTCACGACAGCGTTTTACAGCCCAGGGGCCATTAATGTGCAGAAACAACAAAATGTGCCGTGGCCTCTTTCTCATCTAGTCGCTCTTTAGTCTCTGAAGATATTGGAATAAAAATGAAATCGTGACAACTTCTCATGAATCAGGACATAGCTGGTGTCATCTGCTTTCCCAGGCCCTAATCCACAGACCTTCCCTCCACCAAGCAGCCACATGGCAAGATGCTGGTCAGATGCTGCCATTCAGAAAATGAGGTTTCTAACCATTTGATCCAGCAACCCCACTTTTGGAAATCTACCGAAAGGATACAAAAACACTAACATACAAGGACACCTGTACTCAGATGTGCATTGCAGCACTATTTACAATAGCCAGGATATGGAAACAACCCAAATGTCCAAAAACAGACGAACGGATCAGAAAGTTGTAGTCTATGTACACAATGGAATATTACTCAGCAACTAAAACAAACAAATTTGAGGCGTATGTGATAACATGGATGGACATAGAAGGAATCATGTTAGTAGAAATAAGCCAGAAAGATAAATCCTGGATGATCTCACCTATATGCAGGATGCAGGGAAAACAAACAAGCAAAAGGACAGGGAAAATTTAAAACTCACTGTTAGCAGGACAATAGCATAGAGAGTGAGAGAGGGGGAGGGATGGGTCCAAGAGATTAAGATGATGGTTCACGGGGTGATAAGGTGGTGGGAGAATCTCAGGGTAGACAATGATGTTTTATACACACACACATACACACACACACACACACACACACGCAATCAATTAAAATTTAAAAAATTAGAAAAGAAAATGGTGCCTCATCTCACTTTTCCACAGGAGCCTCTGGAAAGGTGAGCTCCCACCAGGGAGGCAGCTGCCTTATTTTACCTGGTACCACCAAGCCCGGGGCTGCAGACAGTGAGGGGGACACCCACATGTGCCATGACCCCTGAAAATTGCACCCCCCCAACCCATCCACTTGGGATCCCCCTTCTATCGCCCTCCCCCTGACGTGGGCACGGCAGTTGCCGACGACACCTCTCCCTTCTCTGCTGCGTCGCATCCTGTTTCAGACACACTTGCTTTTCTGCGTCTGGCAGACGCTGTGTGGCTCTGTCCCACAAATGGAAGGATGTGGAAACCCCGCAGTGTGGGCAACAGAGACCAGCAGCACATGCAGCTTTGGTGTCCGTCACACCTAAGCCAGGGACGTTTAACGCTTTCTGTGTCAGGATGCTGCTGGGGGCTGCGGACCAAGACGGGTCAGGGCTCATGCTGGGAATGAAGAAAAGTTCATTCCACTCTTATGTGTCTTCAGAGCACTGAAGACGGAACGGCATGATTGGCCTCTGGTGGAGGCAGTGTGCCCATTCCTCCGATATGAACCCTAAGTGACATTCCTTAGGAGTGAATCCCCTATGAATCCCCAGGAGTGAATCCCCAGGTATCCCACAGGAACTAATGTTGCACCTATCTAATTTTGCCCAAGCCACCTATTCCACTGTTGGACTAGCTGTAAACCATTCTTTTCAGCCTTTGAATAGACTTGCGAAACACAAGGAAGTGGCTGGATGGTGAATACTTCCATTCAGTCCCAGGCTCTTTGGCTGAGTCAATCTCTCTCATTGCCCTTCCTCGTTCCCTGCGCCCCAGCTCTTTATAGAACACTACTGGTCCCCTAGTAGACCCTAGTATAGTCTAAGCACACCTTTATTCTGGAAAACCGTAAAGTACATGTGAGTTGCTTAGCCCAGGATCTGTCTGGCTGTGGTGGCCTGGCTAAGGTGCTGCATATCTCTGAGACACGCCTGTTATGGCAGCCTCACCCCCTCCTCATGGTCTTTCCCATGCACCAGAATGAAGTTGGCCTCATGCTTCTTGTCTGGGCTCCTGGAACGGCCTTCAGTCCTTCCTGGCCAGTCTCACCCCATCAGGTCTGCCCACCCTTCACAGACCTTCACAGCTCTCCAGAGCCCGCCACAGCCCTCCCTGCAGCAGGACCCCACTCTTGTACAGCCAGCATCCCCTGCTCCAGGAAGGAGGGGCAGCATGTCGGGATGGCTGTGTCCCCAATCTGGGCGTGCGAGGTGCTGAGACATGTGGGCTGCTGGCAGTTCCAAGGAGAAGGGCCAGCATTGGCAGACACCCTGAAGCTGCTGCTGTCATTAAAGGTGTGGTTTCCAGACTGTGCTGACAGGCCTGGGGGATGCGTGCCTGGCCTTCGAGCCTGCTGAGTCAGCACAAACCGAGGGAGGAAAAGCTTTAATAAACAACTCTTAATTCAAAACACTGAATGAGATCAATGCATAATGAATGCCAAGGAGGTGATTGCTGGATGAACTTCCACGCTCCAACAACAGTACCGAGTCCTGCAAAGGGGTCACTGTTGATGCCCCCACCCGAGAAGCAAGGGTAGAGCAAGCCTTGGGGTGAACCAGCAAGTCAGACGGAGGCACAGGCCACGGGCTCACGCCCCACCCCCAGGGCTACCACAGCTTCCCAGTACCTTTCGCATGGTCTTTATCCAGCTGGTTGGCCACCTTCTTCCATTCTTCCATCTGCTCTTGCAGCGGGTTTATCAGACAGTCGATTAGCGCACTGACACCAAAAGAAACAGCAAAGGAGAAATTAAACAGATTCCGTCATCAAGAGTTCCACACCGAATTCACGATTCCCTGAAGCCAGTCACAGCAGCGTGTTGAACTCTAGGTCACCTCCGAACCCCCACAACGCTGCAACCACCTGGTTCTCGGGGTACTTTTCAATGGCAATAAATAAGCAAATTAATGGCAGAATGGCCCGTCTTCTCATTCCCAGCACTGGTATGAGCAAGTAGGACTGCAGACCAGAAGGGCTGCCTCTTTGGCTGTACCCCTAAGCAGCTGGAGAGCTTCAGAGAGGTAAAGACACCCGGGGCCTTACAATGAGCGTGGGGCCCACCATTGCCATTTGTTACAAAGCCTCATGAAGAGTCTGAGGATGTGCATCTGGGACCTGAAGTCATGGTGCAGAGTAAATGTGGATAGCCTATGAAAAGGGGAGCGGTGACAAGGTATGTCCAGGCACAGTCTCCCCAAAAGACCACCTTCCTGCCTGCAGGAGGGCATGGATGCCATGGGCCCTGGGCTTCTATCTGCACAGTGGCCACTCCACATGAGTGATGCTGAAGGTCGTGGTTTTCTGAGCCATGGTTCCCAGAGCCACCTCCCCTTCCTCATCAGTCCACTTGCTAGGTCCACATAGGCACTCATCAAGCCACTCACACAAGCTCACCCCTCACTTTGCTCAGGTCTCAGTGCCAGTCTTTCTTCTGTGGAGGGATGCTCCCTAACCACCCTGCATATCCAGTACATGCCGCCCATCACCCCCACCCTGTGTACTGTTCCTGGTGTCTTTCCTCACTGCCTGAAACTATATCTGTATTTAGTATGCAGAGCTCAAGCAGCCTGCAAGCAGGACATTGTCCTATTCTTAGCTCTGCCCCCAGGACAGTCCCTGGCACACAGTAAGTGCTCAGTGGCACACAGTAGGTGCTTAGTGGCACACAGTAGGTGCTCAGTGGCACATAGTAGGTGCTCAGTGGCACACAGTAGGTGCTCAGTGGCACACAGTAGGTGCTCAATAAACAGCACTTGCTAGTTAGCATCCCGCACTACACTGGGTGAGGTGACACTGGACCGAAATAAACCAAGGTGACTGCATATGCGGGGCTGGGAGTGTTATCCGGGTGAGTGGGCCGGTAGCATAGTAGCTGCTACAACAAGTGCTTTCCGCAGGATGCACATTTTGATCATTTTCACAGAAACTCTCTAGAAATAATTATCCCCATGTCACAAGGGCTGAAACCTTAGCCTAAGATGGCAGCATATAAACAGCCTGCCCAGGATTTGAACCCGCGTCTGGCTGCCTCTAAGACCACCACATGCTTCCAACCCCGGCCTGCCACAAGGGTCAGAGGACTTTCATTCTGGAAGCCGCTGAGAAAATGTGCAATTCATAAACTGGAAGGGGGTGAGTGGTTGGATGGTGCAGCCCCTGACTCCAAATCCACTGGCCAGGCACTGCCACCCTCCCAGCCCAGGCTGGGCAGACTGAAAAGAGGCTGGCAGCGTGGGGGGCACTGAGCACCACCCTCTCCAAGCAGCTCCCGGGAGCAGGAGCAGTCTTTCCTCACTGTCCTGGGCCACAGCACCTCCTCCTAAGTGACTGCAGGGGGTGCAGAGCCCAGAAGCCTTCGCAGGAAGACCCCAAATGGGAGGGAAGGTGTCCCAAGGGCAGGGGCCAGGCTGTCTGGGCCTCTGCAGGATGCCCTGGGAGGGCTCAGGGCTGGTGCCCAGCCAACATGAACAAAATGAGAGCCAGGCCACCTTCAGGATGTGGGGAAGCCAGTGCTCCCCCAGGGGGGCTCTGCTGGATGCACACCACCGCCTCCTTCACCAGAGTCAGCAAGGGGCACCGGCCTGGTGGGATCCATGCCTCACCTGGAGAACTGCCTCAGTTTGGCTTCTATGCTCCTGTGCCGCATGCACATCCGGGTCAGGGCAGAGCCGATCTCCCTGGTGCCACCTGAAAGAGCAAAGGAGACAATGCTGAAGGCAGGACATGTGGGCCCTGGAGAAGAGCAAGGGGGGACTGGAAACACGTGTGCACCTACGTCATTGCCCTCCAGGCTCCTCCTCATGCCTGCACGTGAGCTCACACACACGCATGCACACTGGTTAACTCACATAGAGGGTGACATTTTCCTAGCATCACCAAAACGGAAGTAGCCTTTCCTCCAGACAACATACATGACACACTATACAAAATATCCCACCTGAGTGCTTTAAAATGCTCATTACGACCCCAAAGCTGACTTTACAGGCCATGAAGTCATGACTTGGGGTGATGTACACCTGTAAACCCAGCTACCTGGGAGGCAGAGGCTAGGACCCACTTAAGTTCTGTGGGTTCAAGACGACTCCAGGCAACATAGTGAGACCTAGTCTCCAAAAAAAAAATAGCTGGGTATGGTGGTTTGCACCTGTAATCCCAGCTACCTGGGATGCTGAGGCTGGGGATCACTTGAGTCCACGGGTTTGGGACTACCCCGGGCAACATAGCAAGACCTAGTCTCTTAAAAAAAAGACAAGACTTGTAGTCTGAGACCAACATTTGACCAACAAATGTTCAAAAGAGTCTCTGGTATTTAGAGGAACGGTGTAGACACACTCCCAGCTTCTGGCAAAATAATCCCCTAGTATCACTGAGAACAGCTAACAAGGTTCCAGGTAATTGTTTCAAGATGCGTATTCTAGAAGACAAGTCACTCCAAGCAGGGCTGAAGCAAGACCAAGTCAGACTATTTCACCGGCCTGGGTCTCACCACTAGAAGAGGCCCCTCGAGAGTTGAGTGGGCTGCTACGCCACCCAGGTTTCCTGACCTTCTGGTCATCCTTTACCCTTTGGGCACACCCTTTTCTAAGATGAGTTCTCAAGTTTCCTTCCTTTGCCCTTTTCAAAAAAAGCTCGAATCAGGATTTATTTGGGTACCAGCTTAGGTGGTGGTGGGGGAGGCTATAGAGGGGAATTCTGCCCCGGGGCTCCCGGAAAGCACAATAGAAAGGTTAGAGAAACACTGGAGCTGCTGGAATGGGGGAGGGGGGTTCAAATAAAACACCATTTTTAAGAGACAAGGCTGGTAAGGGAAAGCCGCAGGAATTTATGGCAGGTTCAACCCAGTCAAGAGGAAAAAAGACACACCCATGGGCTGTCTTTCCCCTCTGCCCTCTCTTCCAGAAAGGCCCGTGTGCTCTTTCGGTTCTGCATATTTTCCGCTTTATTTTGCAAAAACAGATGTCGAGAATCAAAAAAAAAAAACAAAAAAAAAAACCCCATCTTATTAATATCTACATCCACCTCTAGAAGCCGATGTCATATAGTAACATTTCCATCTCCGTGATTTCGCTTAGTAAGACATCTGTATTTTCAGTCCGGAAAGAGATGCCATCCCAGGGCAATTTTTGCGACTTTGTGCGGGGTGTCACCCCCCCCCCCTCCCACCCCCGCTCTACAGGCGGGAAGGCAGGGGTGGCGGCCACGGTCTCAGCTCGCCACCCGCTGGCCAGCAGAGGGCGCTGTTTTCACGCCAGCCACAGGCCTTCTGGGCCCACCAGCTTTCTCTAGCTTTTATTGCTTATAAGCAAGGAGAGGAACACTTTCTCCCCAGGGAAATATCGCTTTTTTTCCTGGGCCTTCATTTGATTAAAAGTTAATAACCTGGCCACACCAGGAAGCTGGCACACTCCTTCGTTGCCAGGACGAGGGTGAAACACGTACTTTCCTGGAGGAAAATGTGGCTGTCCCATCAGGACCCCTTTTGACCTGGCAATTCGACTCTGGAAAATCAAGCTGAGGGGCTAAAGGAAGGAGGGAGCGGACCCTCCCCTAGGAGGACAGGCACTGACATGATTCCAACAGTGAGACGTGGAAGCAGAAGGGACAGGGAGCAGGTTAAACTGACCAGAGGACGCAGCCTGGAGACAAAGTGGAGCCACCGACACTGCAGACCTGGGTTGACAGTCAAGCTGCTGGGGTGACCTCCGGCTGTGCCAGCCCATGCCTGGGAGAAGGCTTTGCCCACAGAAACACGTTCACCCTCCCAGTTGGGCCAGGGCTGTGATCATGCCGCTTTATGGGCAGGAAAAGTACCTTCTGTCGCTCGTCCAACAGCCAGGGAGTGGGCCGCCAAGCCAGGCTGGGCCTCCGGAGTCCAGACCTTTGGCACTCAGCACACAGGGCTTATACAGACAAAGGGAGATGGAGAGGGGTAGAACCAGCGTCGAGAATACGGACAGTCCAGAACATTCCACCACACTCGGAGATCTACACGCCATTATGGGGCTGAGCTGTACCACCCAGCTCTTCGATTCTGATTCCTGAGCTGGAACTATCCAGATGAGACCAGGGGATTCGCTTCTGCTTCCCTGCAAAGCTGCTGACAGTTAAAGTGACTATGGTTGCCTTGCCTCACAGAGGACCACTTACCTCACTCTCCTCAAGAAAGAATTTTTTTTTTTTTTTGAGACTAGGTCTTGCTATGTTGCCCGTGGAACCGCAGGCTCACGTTGCCCAGGGTACTACGGACTCAAGCGATCCCCAGCCTCAGCTTCCCATGTAGCAGAGATTAATGGTGCGAGCCACCACACCCAGCTATTTCTTGAGACTAGGTCTTGCTATGTTGCCCTGGGCGGGTCTCAAACCCACGAACTCAAGTGATTCCTAGTCTCGGCCTCTCTCCCCAGGCTGGGATTGAAGGCGTGTGCCACCGCAAAACAGAATTCTGTTGGAAAAGATCTTCTTGAAGCCTGGTTCTCTCACCCCATTCCTCTGCTCCTCTGTGTCCGCTGCCTTCCCCAGCTAGTTCCTGTAGCTGGTCCCTTGTCATTTATCATCCCCAGGAAAGCCCCAGGCTTCTGAGAAACAGCCGCGCTCCAGCGTGCAAACATGAGCAGTTTCTAGCTGGGTGTGGGCCCACGGTGGCCCCCAGCCCAGGAAGGCCCCACGGAAGGGGAAATGTGGAACTGCAAGGAAACAACCCCGTCCATCCAAGCGGCAGGAGGGGGGAAGACAGGCAGTTGACAGCATCTGCGGACCCTGAGCCCCAGCTGTTCGCGTTACTGCTGATCTTGGCAACACGGGACACCCTAAAAATAACTCTAGCTGTGGGTGTGCTTTGCAAGGTCTGCTGCTCTCCCTGACCCTTGCTAGAGCTTGAAAAAAAAAAAAATCAGCAGGTTGGATAAAGCTCGGGCGGAAACTGGCCATGGCTGCAAGGCAGAACAGACATCTGGACGAGCTCTGATATGACAGTGAGGGTATTTATGGAGTCACATGCTGCTGCAGAGTCACTCAGCAGCTTGGGAGTGAGGACAAGATCGGGCCTGCACTGTGCTCGCTGGCCTACACCGGACCGGCCCCCAGGGCCACGCTGAAAGCAAACCCCCACGCTGGCTGCACGCGGTGCAGGAGCAGGGGCTGGGTTTGTCTGTGTTTCGTGCATCGCTGTTTGCATCGTCCACGTGCACATGAAAGAAAATTCAGAAAAGTCTCATGATCTCAGACGAGTTCCATACTGATTCCAGGGCAAAAGAAGCCACGGGGTATTCATTCCCTGTTGCTCCCGTAATAAATCGCCAACTTAAAGCAACGAACAGCTATGACCGTTCAGTTCCGGGGATCCGAATTTCGAAGCCAGTTCCACTGGGCTAAAATTAAGGTAGTGCATTCCCTCTGGAGGCTCTAGAGAGACTTTGCTTCCTAACCTCTCCCAGCTTCTGGAGGCACCTGTATGCCTTAGCTTGGGGAGTCTTCCTCCACCTCCAAAGTCAGTGGCAGAGAATCTTCTGTCCTCCAACCTCTGCTCTGTCCCCACGTTTCTTTTTCTGCCTTGGGTGGTCCTTCTTTAAACTGTACTGCTCCCCCCTCCCCCACCCCCCCACCTGAACAATCCAGGGTCATCTCCCATCTCAAGATCCTTCATACAGGTTCCAGGGATCAGGATGTTTTGGGGGCCCCACTCTTCTGCCTGCTATGGATGGAGACCACAGAGGAAGAACCATGGCTGACCCTCCAGCAACCATCAGTGGTCAGTTTAGGACAAGGAGGGAGAGAAGACTGTCGGGCTTCTGGGGTAAGTTTCCCGGCCCTTAAGACAAACACGTGAGAGAGACACCCCACGGGATGTGACCCACTCAATGCTATCACCTTAACTTGGTGACATCTACAAAGACCCTGTTTGCAGAGAAGGTCATCTCCACAGGTGCCGGGGTTAGGACCTCAGCAGATCTTCTAGCAGGGGGACACAGTGCACCCCACAGTAGTACCTACTGTGCAGTAAGGATGGAAGGAATTTAAAAAAGGAAGAGCCAAGTCTTTGAGGGGTGCATGGACCAGCCAGGGACACACCTGTGAAATGATGCCCCAATCTTTGCAGCTACCCCATGAGTTAGGCGCTATTGTCCCCACTTTAGAGATGAAACACTGAGAGCTCAGGGTGCTGGTGAGCGCCATGGGGCTGGCAAGGGGTGGAGCTCAGAGCCAAGCTTGCCCTGACTGACACGGAGAGACCCTTTCCCATCGCGGTGAGCTGGAGCGCACAACAAAGAGCACACGAACATGCCAAGAGCACAGAGGCGGGTCAATGCCGACCTGGGGAGGCACGGGAGGTGGGGGAATCAGGCAAGGAGAGCCCCTGCACCTCCCTGCCACGACAACCCCCCAGTCTGACAAGGCTACACCCCTCAGACTGACACTTGCCACAGTAGCTTGGCAGAGGGGCACACAGGTGCATCCGCCAAGTGGCACTGGCCCCCATGCCTCCAGGCCTCCTCGTCTGCAGGCGGCTTCAGCTCCGCACACAGTGGGGGACTAATGGCCGGGCAGTGGCGGGGTCCCCCCTGTGCAGGTGGCTGGTGAGGACAGAAAAGCTGTTCTGTCCCTGTTTTCTGCTGCAGGAGGGGGGCAGGGCAGGTGGAAGCAAGATGGCAGAAATGCTTGGGTGGAAGCGCAAGGCCACAATAAGCCACTGCGTGTCCGGGAATGGCTCTGAGCGCGGAGACTGCTGGAACGAGGAGGCTGGCCGAGGCCAGGATGCTCGCGGACACCCTGCAGGAGAGGGACTGGAGGGCAGGGAGCCTCCTGGGCGGGGTGTTTAGAGCAGGCGCTCCCCCCACCGTAAGGCGCAGGGCGTGGGGAAGCCACGGCGGCTGTCGGCTGAACTGCAGAGCCCCGGAGCTCTGGAAGGCTCCAGGGCTGGTGCCCGCCCCAGCTGCACAGGCCGAGGGCATTGGCAACTCCTGCCAGTGCTGTGAACACCCCAAGTGTCATTAAAGAGCCTCACCTCGGAATCCCGACTGACGTGCCCTGGAGTCCGTGGGCACGGCCTGCACCCCCAAAACAGAGGGCACAGGCATTCAACGGGGGGGGGGGGGGCGGCTGATGTTCCAGCCCGAAGCTAGGATAACCGAAGGCCAGGGAGCCCCGGCCGGGGCAGGCAGGAGGGTGGCCGGAGGAGCCGGCGTGCTCAGGACTCAGACTCAAAGGCCCACGAACCTCCTGGGCAGGATGCAGGTGCTCACTCCCCACTGCCCACAGAGGCTGCTGCTGTGCCCAAGGCCCGCGTGTTGCATGCTTAAAGGGTCTGAAACACCCCCTGGGTGCAGCCCAAACACACCAAATCGGACGCATGGCCCAGTGCCATGGCTCCTCAGGAATCTCTTCCCAAAAGGTACTTGCTTCATCATTCACACTCAGCCTTACCTGTGGAGCGAGGGATCCCCGCCCTCACTCATCTCAAGCATCTCAGGGATCTTCAGCAGCCGGAGCCCTGACGCTCTCTCTTCATCACACACCGGGGTGGGCTGGGGCTTGCCAAGCAGCCGCCCGTACCCCACGGCTGTCCTGGGACAGCTCCCCACCTTCTGAGTGAGCCTGAGGGCCAGGAGGAAAAACCAGCAAGGCCCAACATGGACTCACTGGGTATGCGGGGTGGGCAGGGGGGCAGCTGTGTCATCTTGGGGCGGTCTAACTTGCTAGACTGCGGTGTTGAAGAGTGCACCCCCAAAGCGAGCGAGCTCACCCATGTTCCGGTAGCCCACTCCACATCCCCCGACCCCCACGCATCATCTATAGACGACTGGTCTGGGCTTCTTGGGAAACGATCTGAGCAGCCTCGATTTGTTGGTTTTTAATGAGGCTCCTCAACCTTTTACAACTGCCTCAGCCACACTTAATTTGAAGGTGTTTTTTTATTTTTATTTTTTAATAAAGCAACGTGCTGCTAGCTTAGTATTCTAAACATTCCGGCTGTTTTGTAGAAATAACCAGCTTCATTTTCCCATTCATACCGCAAAGCTGCGTCTGATACCTTATAATTAAATAAACGACAGTCGGCACAAGTGGTCTGGGAACTCACACACCTGAACAGGCTTTTATGATTCAGGTGGGAGAAGGGGGCAGATCTGCAGGAGCCTAGCAGCCGGGAGCTTCCCGAAGATGGGGGTGGTAGTGGGTGGTGGCCCCTTGCAAGAGGAGATATGGAGCACTGGTTACATCGACGGCCCAATTAAAAGGCCCCTGATGTTGCAGCCATCAGCAAAGTCCTTCTAGCAGGTGGCGGCTAGGGTAATTAACTCAGGACGTGCCAGTTCCCCTGGAACAGCCCCCACATCTCCCACATCCAACACTGGCCTCCTCCAAGGAGCCAGCTAACAAGTTCAAGGAAGGCAAGCTCACGGGAGGAAGGGCAGCTCCGGGAAAAAGATGGAATGGGGCCCCGACGCAGAGCACAGCACCAAGACTCCTGCCCTCCCACACCCCCAGCTGCAGCATCTCCATCCTTTGTGCCACTGGCCTCTAAAACGGACAGGCAGCCGCCCCTGCTGCCCAGCTTACAGGAGCCCCAGACCCCAACCTCGGTTGATTCTCACACTGCAGCGCTCAGAGCAGCTCTATCCCCAGCCCCCTCCAGCAAAGGAGGGAAGGAAGGTCCCCGTAGCCCCAGGGCTCACCCCGGCACAAGCAGGGTGCCCCCAGGCAGGCTACGGTCTCTCCCCCGCTCCTCACGGCCTGGATCTTGGGGAGCCCAGGCGTCAGGAAATGTCAGGTGTCCCTTCACCTTGCCGGCTGGAGCGCTGCCCGGCGGGGCATGGCAGAAGCTGCTCAGCTTGCATCAGCTGCCACTCTGGCTGGGCCTCGCAGACACGGCTGGGTGTGCCATCTGCCACCCGGGGGGAGGCCCAGAGCTGGCAGGCACCCGCTAGCATGGCCCACAGCACTTCTCCGCAAGTGCACCCCGCTTGTGCGGTCTGGCTGCGTGTCTCAGGATGCCTCCATCTCACAGCTTTACATGCTGGTCCAGAGGCTCTGACATGGCATCTGAGCGGGAGCCTGATGAGAAGGCAGCTCACTCTGGGTGCCCAGAAGACAGGCGCACGACACCCCAGCCAACAGACGACACTTCCCTCCAATACTCCGTCCAAGGTGTCAAGCCCCACCCAACAGGAGATGCCTTCCTGGGGGGGAGGGGGAGCACAGGCCCAGACCAGTGAGAAAGCGGATGCCAAGGTGAGCGCGCCAGGCAGAAGAGCGTACCTGCAAGGAGTGGGCCTGCAAGGCCCCCAGGCTGGAGGAGACGGAAGTCAGAGAAAGGAATTAAAGCCGCTGGGATACAGGATGTGGGCAAAGAGAAGGGACAATGATGCTGATGGGGTCTGTGTCCCCCAACACACACTAAAGGGTCAACCCCTCCCTTGCAGCCATCCCGAATGCATATCGAGCCTCAACGGGAAGTGATGGCTTTCTAGGGTGGTGGGGACACTGGGGGTGTCTCAGTGAAGCCACAAAGCAACAAGACAGCAAGGCCTCGGAGCTCAGCTTCATGGGCAGCTCTTGATTGACAAGGAAGCTCCTGGTGCCTCCCAGGATGTCCACGCTCACTTCTCGTTCAGAGAAACTCAGGTGTGCCTTTTGCGTGTGCACGCGAGAAGCAGCTGGCTCATGTCAGGGACGCTGCCATTTTCACTAAAGGCCCTCGGGAGACGAAGGCCATCAAGTTAAGACTACACTGCTTCTGGCCGCACCAGCTTTTTATTTCTCTCCTTTGGCATGAGAGATGGACAGCTGGCAGAGGGGGCATCCTTGGACCCCCTGTATTTGCTTCATGCCGGGGAGGAGGAGAGAAAATGCCCAGTCGGTGGTACCCCACTTCCTGCATCCCACCGGCCACTCACATCCGCCATGTAACTGGTCACACTTGCCGTGACAATGGTCGTATTTAAACCGTGCGGCAACATCCAAACACCCGGCGCCAGCCCTGAAAATGACATCACAACTACCCGAACGCTTCTGAGCTTCGGAACGTGCTGATTAGATCAGGCAAGGGTCCTTTCAGCAAAGCACCGTTTGGTTGC
>PVHY01016772.1:0-26401 GCA_004024945.1 Uropsilus gracilis
GTGATGCTGTAGTAGTGGTTTCATTTGTCAGTCTTTTGAGTGAGGCCTTTGTTCTTTCTGATCCACACGGCTCATTAAATGCCTCCCTCAGCCTCCTGAGGGATCATGATCCGGCCCCTGTCATCTGTGCAGTGGTTGGCCAGGGAGGCAAGTTACCTGTAGGCTCAACTTTCAAGCAAGAAACTATTCTCCTGCCTGTAGCATTGTGAAAGAGTCAGAAACAGTATTGCTAAGGCCAACTGCCATTAAAGGCCAAGTATGTTAAATATACTTAAGAATATATTTTAAGAAGAACCATTTTTAAGTTCAGTTTGCTAAATTACATTCATGTTGCAAGACCAGAACTCTTCACTGTTGCAGAACTGAGACACTACACCCATTAAATACTCATTAAACAAATATTCTTTCCCTGGCAACTGCTATTCTGCTTTCTATGAATTTAACTGTTTAAGCTGCTTCATGTTAGTGGAATCATGAAGTATTTTTATGACTGACTTACTTCACTTGCATAATGTCAATCAAGGTTTTTCCATGTTTTAGTATGAGCCAGAATTTTTTTTTCAGGCCGACTGATGTTCATTTTATGTGTATATCACATTTTGTTTATCTATTGGTGACCAATTGGGTTACCTCTATTGTGAGTAACACCATTATGGATGTACATGTAATGCCTGTGGGTGTTCAGATATCTTCAGTTTTGAGCCCCTCCTTCTAATTCTTTTGAGTATGTACCTAAAATGGAATTGTAGATCAATGTGGTAATTGTATTTTTAGTTTTTCAAGGACCCACCATATTGTTTTCAAACACAACTGTACCATTTTACTTTTCCATCAATAATGTACAACAATTCCAGTTTCTTACATCCTTACTAATACTTGTTTATTTTGTTTATAGTAGCCATCCTAAGAGGTATGAGTTGCATTATAGTTTTGATTTTTATTACCCTGATGATAAGTGATGTTGAGTATTTTCTTGTACATATTGATCAATTGTATATCTTTGGATAAATGGTCTTTTCAAGTCCTTTGGCCCCTTTTCACTTGCTTATTGTTAAGTTTTAGGAATTCTGTACATAAATTCTGAGTACTAACCTTGTAGCTGGTATGAATATTGTCATTTTCTTGCAATATTGATGAGAAAAATAAAGTGTAGTTTGCTTCTTCTCCCCATATCTGTGTGAGTCTCCTACCACACTGAGAGAAGTACATGTTGGGTTCATTGACGTGTCTGAATTGTTCCAGGTCAAGTAGGTATGGGTTTGAGTACACCTTTCAGTGGAAGGGTGTCATGTCCAGGGTTGATTCCCATTGTGTCCTGAGCTGCCAGGATATGCTCTGGCCATCCACAAATCAGAATTAGAATAAGTAGACTGGGAAATGAATGAATACAAATTGTTTAATTTAGAAATATTTAATCTTTATTTAAAAGTTTGGTGATGTTTTTGTGATCAGAAATATGCTGCAGGAACTTAACTCTTGTTTAGCTCAACTAAGAGATGGTAAAATTGGTCATGTACATCAGTTAGCTTAAAGTCAGTGTCGTGGGACCTGTTGGCACATTTAGGGTGTATTGTTTGCATGGATTTGCAAATACTTCTATTCCATGGTTTGCCTTTTCACTCTGTCGATTGTGTCCTTTGATGCTCAGAAGTTTAGATTTTGATGTAGTCCAATTTATGTATACTTTTGTGTTTGTGTTTTGGAGTCATCTGGGAAATCATGGCCAAATTCAGCATCAAGATTTCCCACTCTAACAGTTCTTATAGTTGTAACTCTTATATTTAGGTCTTTGGTCCACTTTGAGTTTACTTCTGTATATGATTGAGTCCAACTTTATTTTTTTGCATGTGAATGTTTAGTTTTCCCAGAATCATTTATTGAAAAATACGTCTCCTACTGAATAGTTTGGGCACCCATATTGAAAATCATCTGACTGTTTGCTTTAGTTTGCTAGGATTGCCGTAACACCATACCACAGACTAAGTGGTTTAAAGAACAACTCAAATTTCTCGAAGTTAGAAGTCCAAGATCAAGGAGCTAGCAGGGTTATTTTCTCCTGCGGCCATTCTCTCTGCTTTGTGGATAATCAGCTTTTGCCTCTTATCTGCATATGGTCATTCTTCATGCTTGTGTCCTAATGTCCTTTCACAAGAATTAAAGGGATTATAATTATATACTGGTTATATTGGATTAAGGTTTACCTGTTTGACCTCATTTTAATTTAATTATCTAAGGCTCTGTCTTCAAATACAGCTACATTCTGAGGTACTGGGAGTTAGAACTTCAACGTGTGAATGGGAGGGGAGCAATTTAGCCTGTAACACCATATATTTGAGGGTTTGTTTCTGAACTTCTTCCTGTTCTTTTCTGTTCCATATTCAGAAATATGTATATATTTATATTAATATTGCACTGTTTGGTTATTATAGCTTTGTCATAGTTGTCAGGAATTGTGAGCTCTCCAACTTTCTTTTTCTTTTTTTTTTTTGAGACTTGGTCTCGCTATATTTGCCCGTGGAACTGCAGGCTCTTGTTGCCCAGGGTACCACAGACTCAAGCAATCCCCAGCCTCAGCTTCCCAGGTAGCTGGGATTACAGGCACACGCCACCACGCCCAGCTATTTTTTTGGAACTAGATCTCACTACGTGCCCCTGGCGGGACTCGAACTGTGATCCCTAGTCCCGGCCGCTTCATAGAGGCTGAAGCTTACAGGCATGAGCCACCATGCCCGGCACTTCTTTTTCAATATTGTTTTGACTGCTTGAGATCCTTTGAGAATCCAGATGACTTTTAGGGTGGATTTTTCTATTTCTGCAAAAAATGCTGTTCGCACTGTATAGACACCTTTCATTCCCTAAAAAGTAACATGCAAAAAAAAGCAGCTCACTGTGGGAAGGTTTGTAGTCTTATTTATTTATTTATTTATTTATTTATTTATTCATTCATTCATTCATTCATTCATTCATTCATTCATTCATTCATTCATTTATTTATTTATTTTGAGACTAGGTCTCACTGTGTAGCCTGGGGTAGTCCCAATCCCCTGGACTCAAGCAGTTCCCAACTTCAGCCTCCCAGGTAGCTGGGATTACAGGCACCCGCCACCGCACCTGGTTGGTTTTTCGAGACCTGGTCTCACTATGTTGCCTGGGCCTCTTGCCTCCCAGCGCTCGGATTACAGGTGCACACCACCATGTGCAGCCACTGTTTTAAAGTAATGAAAAAGACTTTTCCTACTTTAGTAATAACTTTTAAATGAAAATTTTATTTGTAATTTCAAAGTGTAAGAGACTTTTATTTTTCCCTCAAAGTATGGATAGCTGATTGTTATGTTCTATATAATAGAGATACTTTTTAAAAACATCTATCTATAAGTTGAGCTCAGGTTTTTTTTATGTCTTAGTCACTTGTGTAGAAAAATGAAGTGTAGTCATAACATCATTACAGTGATATTAGTCTTTATAATTACCCATGTATTTATTACCTTTACTGAGATTTTTTATTTCTTTGCATGGCTTCATGTTACTATCAATTGTCCTTACATTTCAATTTACAGAATCCTTTTAGTATTTCTTGTAGGAAATAACTAAGGGTAACCAAGCGCCACAGTTTTTGTTTATCTCAGAATGTCTGAATTTCCAGTCATGTTTTCCATATACAAGACTTTTGGTTGACAGTTTTTTAGCACTTTGAATATATCAACATACTGCCTTATGGTCTCAATATTTTCTGATGAGCTATCTGCTGGTAGTTGTATTGAGAGTCCCCTCTGTATGATGAATTGCTCCTTTTTTGCTGCTTTCAGGGTTATCTATCTTTGTTTTGTGCAGTTTAATTATAATATGTCTTGGTATGGGTCTTTTTTGCTTCATTCTATTTGGAGTTAGTGGAGTGTCTTAGATGTTCATATTAGTCTTGTCAAATTTTGAATTTTTTGGTCCATTATTCAAATGATTTCTCTGCCCCTTCTCCTTTTGGGACTTCTACAGTGTATATGTTGGTTTTCTGATGGTACTGTCCCTCAGGTACTTTTTTTTTAATCACTATTGAAGCTTCAGCTGGTATTTCAGTGAACAGTGAGTGTGCCTTTGAATTCTTCTCTATGTTTGGAATTTTTCCTAATTGAAAATTGTGGGAAAATGGCCTACTAGTTGCCAGGCATCAGAGAACCCTGTCAAGGAGGGGAGAACTTGCACTCCCCTGGGAGGCAGGCTCTATGGAAGGGCGGGCCGTGGAGAACTCAGCAGCCAGACGGGGGTCATGATATGGTGGGTGAGGGGTGGGGGGTGTGGACCTAGTAAGGCCTGCTCCACATCACCTCTTGACACCCAGGAGGCCAGAAATGCATTCCAGAGGAACCTCCTCAGAGCTCAGTCTGTTTATGAAAAAATAGGGCTCCACAGAGAGATGCCTCTGCCCAGGGCCTGAATGCTGGTAGCGGTAGGGCTGAGACCTAAAGGGCTAGGATAGGAAGGAACTCAGCCCCAGATGGCCAGGTGGAAGTGCTTCTGGCTTCCCTGCATTGCTGCCCTGTGCCTTTCCTGGCCAAGAGCAGACTGGGGGTGAAGGAGATGGGCCTGGGAACCTGCAAGAGGATGAAAAATGGACTCCCAGAATGCCTTTGGTACTTTTCTACATTTTTTTTCTTTCTGTTCCTTATATTTGACAAGTTCAATTGTCCTGTCTTCAAGATCACTGGTTTTTTTCACCTGTCTGCTCAGAACTGATTTTGAATCCCTTCAGTGAATTTTTAATTCAGTTACTTGCTTTTTCAGGTTTTGGAGTTTGTTTTTACATTTTCTATTTGTTGATGTTTCCATTTGTTCACTATGTTGTTTTCTTGACTTTCTCTCCACGACTTTCTTTAATTCTTGGAATATCTTTAAGATAGTAGTTCTAAAACATTTGTCTTGTATTGTTTTTTTTTTCCCTGTTTGGGTCATATTTTCTTCTTCATGCCTTGATTTTTTTCTTTTAAACTAAGGATTTCCCCTTGTCTCTTCCTTAGGCTTGCTATTACTTTATTATTGCTTTATTGCCTATGCTGGGTCCCACAAACTTTGTACAGATGTTCAGGAACACACACAAAGCTGCCTGTGCAGGACTGGGAACAAGGTAGCTGCTACTGAGCTAAGAACTGAAACTCAGGGAAATTTACCATATAAGCCTTCCTTGCAAGTTATAGGCCTTCAGTAGACTTCAGGGTTCCAAAATTTACATCAGCTAGATTCTGCTAGTATAGTTGTCTAGGTGGGGAGACAGATTTCTGGTGCTTCCTACTCTACCATCTTCCCAGAACACTCCTCATAAACTCAGTCTTTATTTATTTGTTTGTTTGTTTTAATTTAATTTAATTAATTTTTTTTTTTTTTTTAGAGACTAGGTCTTACTCTTGCCTGGGGTAGTCTCGAACATGCGAACTCAAGTGACCCTAGCCTCAGCCTCCCAGGTAGCTGGGGTTACATGCACACACCACCATGCCCGACTATTTCTTAGAGACTAGGTCTCGTTATGTTGCCAGGGGTAGTCTCGAACCCACAGATTCAAGCGATCCCTGACCTCAGCCTCCCAGCACTGGGATTACAGGTGTGTGCCACTGCCCAGCTTATAAACTGAATTTTTTTTTCCTTGAGGCTAGGTCTTACTACGTTGGCCAGGGAATCGCAGACTTGTTGCTGGCGTACCCTGCATTCAAGCAATCCCCAGCCTCAGCCTCCCAGGTAGTTGGAATTATGGGCGCACACCACCACGCCCAGCTATTTTTTGAGACTAGGTCTCGCTATGTTGCCCCGGGCAGGTCTCAAAACTGCGGACTCAAGTGATTCCCAGTCTCAGTCTCCTGTCCTAGGCTGGGATTAAAGCCGCGCACCATATGGCTGGCTATAAATGAACTTTTATTAATTTTATTTATTTATTTATTTGTTTGTTTGTTTGTTTATTTATTTATTTTTTTGAGACTAGGTCTCATTATTTTTGCCTGTGGAACCGCAGGCTCACCGCAGGGGTACCACAGACTCAAGCAATCCCCAGCCTCAGCTTCCCAGGTAGCTGGGATTACAGGCATACACCATCACGCCCAGCTATATATTTTTTGGAACTTGGTCTCGCTGTGTGCCCCCGGCAGGACTCGAACCGCGATCTTTGACCCCGGTCTCCTAGGCTGCCGCTTATAGACATACGCCACCATGCCTGGCCCTATAAACTGAATTTATTTATTTATTTGTTATTTATTTGTTTGTTTGTTTATTTATTTATTTATTTGAGGCTAGGTCTCGCTAGTTTTGCCCGTGGAACCGCAGGCTCACGTTGCCCGGGGTACCACAGACTCAAGCAACTCCAGCCTCAGCTTCCCAGGTAGCTGGGACTACAGGCGCGCGCTGCCATGCCCAGCTGTTATTTTTTTGGAACTAGGTCTCACTACAGGACCCAGGCGGGACTCGAACCGCAATCCCTAGCCCTGGCCACTTCATAGGCTGAAGCTTACAGGCATGAGCCACCATGCCTGGCTATAAACTGAATTTTTAAATACAGTTTTATTTAAAAGTTTAAAAATTTGTGAGGATCTTAGTATCTAGGATGACCTCCATTTTGTTCATACAGGCACAAATGTACAAAACACACTCTAGGAGGAAGTGTCGCCAATCTCTAAAACCTCTAGAGACATCCTTTAGGGCAAGGCAGTCAGCCTGTGCCGAACAGTGGGCTGAAGAGAGCCACATGCCAGAGAGCTCCAACCTGGGAGCCTCCAGACATAACTCAGAGAAGCATCTACATAGCCACTTTCATTCCTTGAACTTTGTTTATTCAGTCAGCAGTGAGAGTTGAACTAGAGTATATTTCTTCATTGAAACCACAGATCAAACAAAATTACCACACAAAATGACTCCCAGACTCAGCAATCTGTAAAGTGAAAAGTGAGTAAAGTTTTACAGGAATTTTGGGACTAATGCTGATTGACTTTTCAGTAATTTGCAGAAAATATATTCTCACACTATTGCTCAGTGATTTGCCGTAGAGAATGGAAAGGTGAATATAATTTGGGATGCTATAAACAATCCTCTTTCCCTAATCTAGACCTCAGTTTCCTCATTTGTAGGAAGTAAAGTGGAGTTGCAACAGTTGTCTCTAGGAAGACTTTCCAGGTGTGATTTTGAATAAATTCTTGGCCTCATGATTATAGGGAATAAAATGGACAGGTTTGGGGGAGTGGGTGTGGTGTGGCAATAGGGCTTGCAGATCCCTGCGTTCTGTTCTCCTATCACATGCAGTTCTTCAGAGCATCACAGACCAGGTCATGACAAGAGGTTGGATTGATGGGTGGAGAGAGGGTTGCTTCCATTGCTTCTCAAAAATGACTTTAGGAAATAGAGACAAATTCCAGAAATTTTAGTCTTTTTGTATATGCCTCTATCTATCTATCTATCTATCTATCTATCTATCTATCTATCTATCTATCCATCCATCCATCCATCCATCCATCCATCCATCCATCCATCCATCCATCCATCCATCCATCCATCCATCCTCTATCTAATCTATCTTTTTTTAAAGAGACTAGGTCTCACTATATTGTCTGGGATAGTCCCAAACCCGCGGACTCAAGTGATCCCTAGCCTCAGCCTCCCAGGTAGCTGGGATTACAGGCGTATGCCACCATACCTGGCTGTCTCTTTTTTGAGACTGGGTCTCGCTACGTTGCCCAGGGCAGTCTCGATCCCACAAACTCAAGCAATCCCTGGCTTCAGCCTCCCAGTGCTGGGATTACAGGCAGGTGCCACCATGCCCAGCTATACTTTACTATGAAGAAAAGTGCAGCTAGCACATCAAATTTAGTATTGTAGATATGGATCTGCTTAAGATAAGCTCCAATTTAAAAAATGGTTTTCCTTAAAGGAAAATGTTAAGTGACAGTGGTATTTGATGATGGCAAGGGATATTATGGGACAAGGGGTGATGAGAATGACTAGATTGGAGAATTTGTAGCCTCTGGGACAGGGCCCCTTGAGGTAGTCCCTCAGCAAGTGACTGTGATACACCTCATCCTTGCGTTGGGCATTGTAGGGGTCTTAACCCAAGGAAGATTATCGTTCCTGATCAGGAAGAAGACTGAGACCCAGAAATGAGATACTCCTAAGATGCTGCTGGGAAGTGGTGTTCAGTGGGACTAGTGCTGGACTTCCTGCTCTGAGGTCCCATAGGGAATCCCCAGCAGAAGACTCAGCACCCAGCTCCAGGGACCACACTCAGTGTCCTTGGAGGATTTCTTTTAGCTGAGGCTGGTTAACCTACTAGGTTCCTCAGCTGCTGGAGTCCTGATAGGGACACTGATGGTGTGAGGGTTTTCACAGCACTTCCATCCCATCCCCTCTGCACACCTGCTTCTTGGAGTATAGATTGTCTGCTCTTCTGTTTGTTTGAACAGAGGGTTTGTTTACTTTTTCCCCAAAAATGGGATTAGCTTTACTGTCTATATTGAACAATTTCCCCTTTATATAAAGAATAGACTGTGTTTCTACTAAGAAAAATTACTTAGGGCCAGGTGCGGTGGCATGCACCTTTAATCCCAGCCTAGGATGGGAGGCCGAGACTAGGAATCACTTGAGTCCGTGGGTTCGAGACCTGCCTGGGACAACAGAACAAGACCTAGTCTCAAAAAATAACTGGACATGGTGGCATGCGCCTGTAATTCCAACTACCTGGGAGACTGAGGCTGGGGATCGCATGAGTCTGTGGTTCCCTGGGCAACATAGCGAGAGATCTAGTCTCAAAAAAAAAAAAAAAGAAAAAGTATTTAATGGTATTACTCAGGGATAACCACTTAATATTTTGGGTATAATCTAGATTTTAAATTTTCTCTGTACTTAGTCAGATATCAATCTATGATTTTACATTAATTATACTACTCATCTATGACTTTATTTTTTGCTCAAAAATGTCATTAAAATCTTAATATGAATAGAGGTCTTTGGCTTCAGTTTTTGTTTCTGCACAGTGTTGTGTTGGTAGCCTATTTAGACAATCATTTTTAATGGAAAAAAAAACTTTTTTGAGACTATATCTCGCTATTTTTGCCTGCAGGCTCACGTTGCCTGGGTACCACAGACTCAAGCAATCTCCAGCCTCAGCTTCCCAGGTAGCTGGGATGACAGGCGCGCGCCACCGCGCCCAGTTATTATTTGGAACTAGGTCTAGCTATGTGCCCCTGGCGGGACTCAAATTGCAATCCCTGGTGTTACTCAGGGATCCTGAGTACCCCAGCCGTGGCTTCCTAGACTGCCGCTTACAGGCATGTGCCACCATGACCAGCCTTTAATGGAAATTTTGATGGTATCCAGCATTTCATTCTGTTAATAATGCTGTGATAAATATCTTTGCATTGCTTTCATGGATATCTCTTACTACCTAGTTTAGATATAGAACTGTATGTCAAAAGTACATTAAAATTTTTAATGCATATTGTAAACTGTTTCCAGAACAGTGGGCCTGACTGACAGCCCACCAACCCTGGCTGAGAGGGTGGTTTGTTGAAGGACAGGTGCATCTGTTGGCTTTCCTTGGGTCCTTTAGACTCTGTAATCTTATCTCCTGGGCTTTTGAGTGTGGACAAGCCTGCCTCTCTCTTACCCACCCTCTAGAACGCTGTCCGTGTCCCACGGGACTTTGAAGGCTGCAGTGTCCTCCGCAAGTACCTTGGCCAACTCCACTACCTGCAGAGTCGGGTGCCCATGGGCTCGGGCCAAGAAGCCGCCATTCCTGTCACCTGGTAAGAGATGGCAGACAGGGATGGGGGAAGCCTAGAGGGTGCCTGGAATAGCTCAGGGCTATCTGGGTGGTGGTGATGCCCTTTCCCTCTCCCAATCCATACTGTGGTGGCATGTCTCCAGGACTGAAATCTTCTCAGGCAAGTCTGTAGCCCATGAGGACATCAAGTATGAACAGGCCTGTATTCTCTACAACCTTGGTGAGCTAACTTCTTCCCCATGACCCAGCCTCCCAACCCTGCCAGCCCAGAATCTCGGTGTCAGGCTACAAAGGCAGTGTGAGCTGATAGAAGGGAGAGATCTGAACTCTACCTGCTCCCCTGTCTTCTCCACAGCTCTGCTAGCTACTCTTTTCCAACCCCACCTGGCTAACTGCCACATGGTGCTCCAGCTGGGAGAAATGTCTCTCTTCTTTGGAGAACTCCAAACTTGACTTTGGCTGCTTCAGGCCGAACAAGTCTGACCTCAACTGGTCCTACTGTCAGCCTTAACAATTCAGCCTGACTCAAAGGAGAAGTCTGGGGAGTCCCAGTGTCCTGTGTAGCATCTTGAGGCTTCCAGATTAAGAAATGTGCATGGGAGCTTTCCTTCCTTTACCCCCACCCCTACCTGGCACAGAGCAGGAGACTGTGAGGAACTTGCCCTGAACCTTTCCAGTTCAGACCCAATTTCCTGATCATGGATAACATGATCAGGCTCTAGCCTTGTGTAGGCCACCAGGGGTGCAGCTCCTAGCTACCTCTGATACCAAATCCTCTGCCTTCCCAGGTGCACTGCACTCCATGCTTGGGGCCATGGACAAGCGGGTGTCTGAGGAGGTGAGGAGGGGTCGGACAGACCAGGGGCAGGGGAGTGTCGTTTTTGTCAGCCTGAAGAAATGGAGTGAAAACAGGCTTTTGTCTAACTCTGCCTATGGCCATCCACTTGCTCTTTCTTCCCAGGGCATGAAGGTCTCCTGTACTCATTTTCAGTGTGCAGCAGGTGCCTTTGCCTATCTGCGTGAGCACTTCCCTCATGCCTACAGCGTTGATATGAGCCGCCAGATCCTCACTCTCAATGTCAACCTCATGCTGGTGAGGGGCCTCCCTGTGCCACATTGAATCCAGGGGAGGGGCCACTTACACTGGATCCTAGACCAGACCCTGTTCTGATGGCAACAAGGGTCAAGAAAGCCTTGGCTTTAATTTTCAACTCCAGTTGTAAAGAAGTTGATCACAGAAGCACAGGCTGTGCTTGGAGTAGGGAGGCCAGAGGAGAGAGGGTTGAGGGAACAGTGTGATCAGCTTGTTGGGAAGGACAAGGCCTTCAGATAAACTCAAAAGCACACCTGCGTTTGTTGCACCAGGGCCAGGCTCAGGAGTGCCTTCTAGAGAAGTCGATGTTGGACAATAGAAAGAGCTTTCTGGTTGCCCGCATCAGTGCACAGGTAGGTTCCCAGGTAGTGGCCCTTGAGGTGCCAAGAGCAGGCCTTTCTTTGCTTTACTCCCCAGTCCCCAGCTCTCCCACTGACAACCCCATCCTGGCTCCCAGGTGGTAGATTACTACAAGGAGGCATGCCGAGCCTTGGAAAACCCGGACACCGCCTCACTGCTAGGCCGAATCCAGAAGGACTGGAAGAAACTTGTACAGATGAAGATTTATTACTTTGCAGCTGTGGCTCATGTGAGTAAATGTGGCCACTGGGCCTGGCAGGGCTGAATCCCACAGCTTGGGGAAGTAAGTTGTGGCGTTTTCTTTCCTAGCTGCACATGGGGAAGCAGGCTGAGGAGCAACAGAAGTTCGGGGAGCGGGTAAGTGAGCTCTGGTGAGAGGGAACTCAGCACTAGTTCCAGCCTTGTTAGTGAAATCCTGGTATAGTCCCTTCCCTTCCAGAATGTGGGAGGTGATTTTCTCTCAGCCACGTTCCTGCTGCAGGCCTGGCCTATCTGGTGTGGTCCTGTCTGTGCAGCCCTCATCTCTATGGGGCTGAAGAGGCGTAGCCGACTCCCTTCAGAGGAGATGGCTGGTTGGAGGTGTAAGCAGTAGGGTGGAACAGGATGTGACGCTAACCTGGGCTGTTGTCTGGGCAGGTACCTGGCTGCCTTCTCAGCTTCTTGTCATCTGATGGCCTGGCAGGGGGATGGTATGAGTAGGGTTCAAATAGGAGAGGATGAGCCAGGCTCTGCTCCCCCTTAACAGGTCGCCTATTTCCAGAGTGCCCTGGACAAACTGAACGAAGCTATCAAGTTGGCCAAGGTAAAGCTGAGGGGGCCTGGCTTCCCCCTCAGAGCCCTGGAGCACAGGGAGTGAGCTTGGTGGGGGTGGAAGGCTGGCTTTGGACGGTGCTGAGGCTCCCCTATCCTACCCCACAGGGTCAGCCAGATACTGTGCAAGATGCACTTCGCTTCGCTATGGATGTTATTGGGGGAAAGTAAGTCTGTGGGCTGGACGTGGCCTTGGTCCCTTCTTGTTAGTGAGGGTCTCAGCCCTTTGCCTGCATCCTTGGGAGGAACCACCAGTGCCAGAGAGCAGTAGCCTACTAGGGAGGCGAGGTCCTGGAACCCTGCAGATAGCCCACAGCCCTTCACTCCCTTCTCTTGCCCACCCCCAGATACAATTCTGCCAAGAAGGACAATGACTTCATCTACCATGAGGCCGTCCCAGCGCTGGACACTCTTCAGCCTGTAAAAGGTGTGTAACTAGAGAAGGCTGAAGAAAAATGGGGAAGAGGTTGAAGATTGGAAGCTGATGGGGACAGAACAGAGGCAGACCTGCTCTTAATTCTTCTTCCCCCTCCTAGGTGCCCCCCTGGTGAAACCCTTGCCAGTGAATCCCACAGACCCAGCTGTTACAGGCCCTGATATCTTCGCCAAACTGGTACCTATGGCTGCCCATGAAGCCTCATCACTATATAGGTAGGAAATGGGCCCTGTCCTTGGCACGAGTCAGGTTGGGATGTGTCAAGAACAGGCTTTCAGCAATTCTTCTGTCACTTCTGCAGTGAGGAGAAGGCCAAGCTGCTCCGGGAGATGATGGCCAAAATTGAGGACAAGAATGAGGTCCTGGAGTAAGTGCAGGGCTGGGGGACACATGTACCGGACGCCTGTGGGTTCCCTGGTGCTGCCTGCTACAAGGAACGTACCAGTGAAACATTTGCTGACGCTTGGCTTCCTAGATCTGTCATCCCCACTCCCACCCCCCGCAAACACACACACACACACACACCTTGCCTGGGTCCTCGCTTGCTAGTGTGAGGGAGAGTCTGTCTTGAGAGAATGCTGTCCCTTCTTCCCTGAGCCAGATGAGGTTGAGTGGTGGTCAGGACTGCAGACCTAGCTTCAGGGTAGGCGACTCACCCCATTGGTTCTGTTGTCCCCAACAGCCAATTCATGGATTCAATGCAGTTGGATCCAGAGACAGTGGACAACCTTGACACCTACAACCACATCCCCCCACAGCTCATGGAGAAGTGTGCGGCACTCAGTGTCCGGCCTGACACTGTCAGGAACCTCGTCCAGTCCATGCAAGGTGAGGGGAAGAGTAAGCAGGTGAATTCAGGTGGGAATGTGAAACGCATCAGCCGGCACTTCCTGTTTCCCGTGTCATCAAGAATGGGGGGATTGCACTTCTAAAGCATTAGGTACAAGCACCCACCCCCACACTTCAGGGGGCTGCTGCACTCTGTGCATCACACCATGACTGCCTACAGTCCTGTCTCCTAGGCGGTGAGCCTGTTGGGGGCTGGTATTCCTGCTTGCCTCAGGGCCTTCCCCCCCCCCCCCGTATACACCCCCAGCGTTGTCAGGAGTGTTCACGGATGTGGAGGCCTCTTTGAAGGACATCAGGGATTTGCTGGAGGAAGATGAGCTGCTAGACCAGAAGTTACAGGAGGCAGTAGGCCAGGCGGCGACTGGCCTGGCAGCCTCCAAGACTGAGCTGGCAGAGGTGAAGCGAGAATGGGCCAAGTACATGGAAGTTCATGAGAAGGCTTCCTTCACCAACAGCGAACTGCACCGTGCCATGAACCTGCACGTTGGCAACCTGCGCCTGCTCAGTGGGCCACTAGACCAGGTCCGTGCTGCCCTGCCCACGCCCACCCTCACCCCAGGTAAGCCGGGCCTGATCTGTCCTCGGGGAGAGTCTGGAGCTGGGAGTGTCTCAGCCTTGCTAACTGCTCCTGTCCCCAGAGGATAAGGCTGTGCTGCAGAACCTGAAGCGCATCCTGGCCAAGGTACAAGAAATGCGGGACCAGCGTGTGTCCCTGGAGCAGCAGCTGCGTGAGCTTATCCAGAAGGATGACATCACTGCCTCGCTGGTTACTACAGACCACTCCGAGATGAAGGTGGGGGGGTGAGCAGGGTGCAGGGATCTGGCTCCACCTTCTAGGTGGTGAGGCCTGAGTGTTCATTCTCTACCTCCTAACACACTCCCTTAGAAGCTATTTGAGGAGCAGCTCAAGAAGTACGACCAGCTGAGGGTGTACCTGGAGCAGAACCTGGCTGCCCAGGACAATGTCCTCCGGGCACTGACGGAGGCCAATGTGCAGTATGCGGCGGTGCGTCGAGTGCTCAGTGAGCTGGACCAAAAGTGAGTGCTTCACCTTGTGCTCTCCCCAGTCCTGCCTGGAGCTCAGCCCCAGCTCCTTAGTTCCTGCTGGACCTTCTGCCCCCAGGTGGAACTCAACATTGCAGACCCTCGTGGCCTCGTATGAAGCCTACGAGGATCTGATGAAGAAGTCCCAGGAGGGCAAGGACTTCTACGCCGACCTGGAGAGCAAGGTGGCTGCTCTCCTGGAACGGGCACAGTCTACTTGCCAGGCCCGAGAGGCTGCCCGCCAGCAACTCCTAGACAGGTGGGTGTGGCCGCAGTGCATAAAGTCCTGACCTGGACTGGGCCAATAGGGGGTCAGGCTCCACTTCTTTCCCTTGACCCTAGGGAGCTGAAGAAGAAACCGCCACCACGGCCCACAGCCCCAAAGCCACTGCTGCCCCGTAGGGAGGAGGGTGAAGCAGTAGAGACAGACCTGCCTGAGGAGCTGCGCAGCCTGCCCCCCGACATGGTGGCAGGCCCGCGGCCACCGGACGCCTTCCTGGGAACCGCTGCCCCTCTCCACTTCCCTCCAGGCCCCTTCCCCAGCTCCACAGGGCCAGGACCCCACTACCTCTCAGGCCCCTTACCCCCTGGAACCTATTCAGGGCCCACCCAGATGTTACAGCCCAGGATCCGCCAGGCACCAGCGCACCCTGCAATGGCCATGGCCTCTGGGCCTGCCCTTTACCCAGCCTCTACTTACACACCAGAGCTAGGCCTTGTGCCCCGATCCTCGCCCCAGCACTGTGTGGTGAATAGTCCTTATGGTGGGGTAGGGCCACCCCCACCTGTTGCAGGTCTGCCCTCAGCCCCACCTCCCCAGTTTTTGGGCCCTGAATTGGCCATAGGGGTTCGGCCAGCCACCACCACAGTAGACAGTGTCCAGGCCCCCATCTCTAGCCACACGGCACCTCGACCAAATCCAACGCCTGCTCCTCCCCAGCCCTGCTTCCCAGTGCCCCCACCACAACCACTCCCTGCACCCTACACCTCCTACCCACTAGGAGCCAAGCAGCCCCTCCCGACCCCCCCAGCCCAGCACCACTTTTCTCCTGGGATCCCCTCTGGTTTCCCTGTCCCAAGGATTGGGCCCCAACCTCAGCCTCTTCCCACCCGAGCAGCATTTGGACCGCAGCCCCCTCCGCAGCCCCTTCCACTCCCACATCCACCACACCTCTTCCCCCCCCAGGCTCCAGGACTTGTGCCTGCACAGACTCCTTACTCCTTTGCCCCTCAGCCTGGTGTCCTCGCACAGCCACCCCGCCCTGTGCATGCCCAGCTTTACCCAGGCCCCTCTCAGGACCCTCTGCCCCCCCACTCGGGGGCTCT
Source organism: Uropsilus gracilis (assembly GCA_004024945.1). Classification (NCBI taxonomy): domain Eukaryota; kingdom Metazoa; phylum Chordata; class Mammalia; order Eulipotyphla; family Talpidae; genus Uropsilus; species Uropsilus gracilis. The sequence continues at coordinate 15,661 of PVHY01016772.1, forward strand.
GCCTTTCCCCAGCCCTGGGCCGCCTCAACCTCCCCATCCCAACCTGGCCTATGGTCCCGCCCCTGCCCCTCGATCCCTGGGCCCCCAGGCAGCGCCCCTTTCCATTCAGGGCCCCGCACCTGCCAGCCAGCCCGCTCCCAGCCCTCACCTGGTACCTTCACCGGCCCCCTCACCAGGGCCTGGCTTGGTCTCTCCTCGACCACCTGCAGCAGAGCCCCCCCCACGCCAAGGCACAGCAGCTGCAGATCTGCTCTCCTCCAGCCCCGAGAGCCAGCATGGTAGTGCTCAGCCTCCTGGGGGCGGGCAGCCCCTGCTGCAGCCTACTAAAGTGGATGCTGCTGAGGGCCGGCGGCCACAGGCCCTGCGGCTAATCGAGCGGGACCCCTATGAGCACCCAGAGAGGTTGCTGCGATTGCAGCACGAGCTGGAGGCCTTTCGGGGCCAGCTGGGTGACGCAGGGACGCTGGACATGGTCTGGAGGGAGCTGCAGGAAGCACAGGAACAGGATGCCCGTGGCCGCTCCATCGCCATCGCCCGCTGCTACACGCTGAAGAACCGGCACCAGGACATCATGCCCTACGACAGCAACCGCGTGGTGCTACGCTCCGGTAAAGATGATTACATCAATGCCAGCCGCGTGGAGGGGCTGTCGCCGTACTGCCCACCCTTGGTAGCCACTCAGGCCCCGCTGCCTGGCACAGCCGCGGACTTCTGGCTCATGGTACATGAGCAGAAGGTGTCGGTCATCGTCATGCTGGTGTCTGAAGCTGAGATGGAGAAGGTGAGGAAAGCTTGGGAGAGGTTCCCCCCGGGGAAGGACTCCAGAAAACCAATCCTAACTGTCCCCCCCCCCATCTGTTCCTCAGCAAAAGGTAGCATGCTACTTCCCCACTGAGAGGGGCCAGCCCATGGTGCATGGTGCCCTCAGCCTGGCGCTGAGCAGTGTCCGCACCACCGAGACCCACGTGGAGCGGGTGCTGAGCCTGCAATTCCGTGACCAGAGCCTCAAACGCTCGATCGTGCACCTCCACTTCCCGACTTGGCCGGAGTTGTACGTCTGCTACCCTGGGTCGTGGCTGGAGGGGTGGGTGAGGGCCTCCAGGCAGGTCTGGCTCAGAGGCCCTGCTCTGCCCCCACAGAGGCCTGCCGGATAGCCCCAGCAACCTACTGCGCTTCATCCAGGAGGTGCACACACACTACCTGCACCAGCGGCCCCTGCACACACCCATCGTTGTGCACTGCAGGTAAGGTGGGGGTGGGAAGCTGCGTGAGGTGCCGCCGCTGGGCTTCTAGCCTCACGCCCTTTCCTGCCACAGCTCCGGGGTGGGCCGCACAGGAGCCTTCGCGCTGCTCTATGCGGCTGTGCAGGAGGTAGAGGCTGGAAATGGGATTCCTGCGCTGCCTCAGCTGGTGCGGCGTGTGCGACAGCAGAGGAAGCACATGCTGCAGGAAAAGGTGAGTCTGGGCAGGCAGGTGCTGGGAGAGGCCCTCAGCCCGGAATGGCAGGGCCTTGCAGCTGACCGGGCCAAACGTACCTCCGCAGCTGCACCTCAAGTTCTGCCATGAGGCTGTGGTGAGACATGTGGAGCAGGTCCTGCAGCGCCACGGTGTACCCCCTCCGGGCAAGCCCTCAGCCAGCACAAGCATCAGCCAGAAGGTGAGGCAGGAGACCTGAGGCTGCTGGGATCACCACAGCCTTCTGGACCCCTCTCTTCATCCACTTCTGTCTTCCTAGAATCACCTTCCTCAGGATTCCCAGGATCTGGTCCTTGGTGGGGACGTGCCCATCAGCTCCATCCAGGCCACCATTGCCAAGCTCAGCATCCGGCCTCCTGGGGGCTTAGAGTCCTCAGCTCCCAGTCTGCCGGGCCCTGCAGAACCCCTAGGCCTGCCACCAGACAGCCTCCCAGAATCCACCCAGCTCCCACCCTCCTCCCCACCCCCTCTCACTTCACCCCTGCTAGAGACCCCCCAGCCTGAGGAGGAGCAGCCGGTACCTGAGGTCCCCACCTCAGGGCCCCCCTCTTCTTCTCTGGAGCTGCTGGCCTCCCTCACCCCAGAGGCCTTCTCTCTGGACAGCTCCTTGCGGGGAAAGCAGAGGATGAGCAAACAGAACTTTCTCCAGGCCCATAATGGGCAAGGTCTGAGGGCTGCCCGGCCCACTGATGACCCCCTCAGCCTTCTGGACCCACTCTGGACACTCAACAAGACCTGAACAGGCTTTGCCCGCCTGTTTCTTACACTACATCATCTCCCCTGCCTGCTCACTCAGCAGGACCTGTAAGGTGGGCTTGGTTTCTTACTCCCATTCCTGCTGCCTTCAGCCCTGCCTGGCCCAGCCCACACCCCTTTGGGGTGGATATGCATCACGGGCTTTGGGTCAGGTTCTGCTCCTTGGTGGGACCTGATATTTTTCAGCCTTTGCTATTGAAGTAATAAAACTGACCTGTTCTGTGGCCAGCGTCTGCCCATTGTTGCCTCAGGAAGCTGGAGCCATAGCTGCACCACTCGCAGCTGTCAAGTGGATGACCGGGGGCCACCCTCGGAGATGGTTAGGGAGGCCTCTGGTGGAGGCTTGCGGGCTTCCCCCAGCCTGTAACTCTCCCTGTACACTCTACCTGACCCCAAATGCTGAGGTCCAGGTACAGGGAGGAACTGACACAGGAGCTCCTCTAAGGGAAAACATGGCTCAGAAGGCTCTGGCAAATGTGATTTTAAAAAAGTTTAATATTACAGTCACGAGGCAGCGTCCAGAAGGCTCAGCTCCTCCCCCCAAGTTTAGGTCCAGTGCATTGGCCCCACATGGCAGCCCAGGGAGTCACAGCCACTCCCCGCTCAGTCCAGCTTCTCCAGCACAGAGGGCACGTACACCAGGCTAAGCTCACTCCCGAAGTTGCAGACGATGGCGGCATTTTCCAGCACCAGGATCTGGCGGGCAGGCTGGGCCTCGCTATTCTTCCCCAGGTAGACTGTCTGTAACAGGTCCCCGTAGTTCAGGTCCCAAAAGGAGACACAGCCTTGGCCACCGGTCACCAGCAGGTTGTCTGAGATGACACCCAAGCTCGCACCACAGCCCAGGTCCTGAAGGCAAGGACACGACAAGCTCAGTCTCCACATACCTTCCCTACGTCACCAAGAATCCTGTGGTCCCCAGCCTGCCTACCTGCTGAATAGAGTAGAGCTTGATGCCTGTGCTGCGGTCCCAGATGCTGATGAGGTCATCCAGGCCACTGCTGATGACGCACGAAGTGGTACAGGTGAGAGAAGTGACATCCCCACGGTGAGCAAACATGTGACTGACGCGGCTGCCAGTCAGCACATCCCACAGGCAGATGGCCCCATCTTGTCCTCCACTGGCCAGCACCATGGTCTAAGGGAATAGGCCCGGGATAGCAGGTCACTGTGGTGGACTACCTTTACTGACAACATTGTGTGGCAGGCGTCCTCATTCTGCTTCCTGGGATCAAAGACCATGGCCTGTCTTGGTACCACCCCTGCGCCTGCTCACAATCTCCATGGCTCCCCTTTTACCTGGTCAATGTACACAGTCGTGATGGCCCCTGAGTGGCCCTGCAGCGTGAAGAGGCAACATGAATCCTCAAGACGGAACACCTGGGAAAGGGACAAATGTTTGGGGTTTTCCAAACTGCTGGCCAAGAATTCCCTCCCATAGGAGAAACATAGTTACGGGATGATTTCACTCATGGAATATAAAACCAAAGGAACAGAAGAAAACAAACCCTAGAAATGAAACTACCAAAGCGGGAGAGGACCAGTAAGTCTACAGTGAAGAATGAGGGTGTTTTGGTAGTGACTACCATATGTCACATCTAAAGCGGGCGGAACCTGTAACTCCCAAATCCTACAGTGTTGTCAGTCATGGTTACCTCAATAAAAATGATTAAAGAAAACCTCTTCCGTATTTCGCCCAAGACACTGGTAGGTCTTCCCTGACTTCTCCAGACCCCCACCAACCCCGGGGCCAGCACTCACTCTCAGTGTATGGTCTTGGCTGCCAGTCACAAGGCGTCCCGCAGCAGCCTTCAAGGCTGTAATGGGTTTCTGGTGTGCACAGGGCACTGTGTGGGTCAGGCAACAGGCAACCCTGTCACTGCTGCTATACACAGTGGATGCGGGGGAACTGCCCCGTCCTGGGGTCCCTGGAGACAACAGGCCAAGTCAGGCATCTTTGAGACGGTACCTTACAAGCAGCCCCTTCATGTCATCCACCCCCTCTAACCTCGAAACTGCAGGGGGCTGAGGGCTGTGTGGGTCTCCAGGGAGAAGAAATCCAGGGAGCCATTGAGCCGGGCAGCCACAATCCTGGAAGAGAAGAGCATGGCCAGGGTGACTCCCTCAGAGCCCCAGCTTCTGGGAGCCTGACAGACGGCACCACGGGGCATGTGGAAACGAGTGGACGAGTCAAGAAAGAAGCACAGAAACATGTTGGAGCTGGTTGCAGCTCTTAGTCATCTCTCTCTGTCTCAGTTCCTTCCATCTGTAACATGGGAGAAACCTACCCACCTCACAGGGCTGATAGGTTAAAAGCAGTACCTGGAAACCACATGTAAGACTAAGTTTAAAAAAAAAAAAAAAAACCTATGGAGGGTTCCATCTAAAACCCAGAGTAAAAGGAAAGCTTTCTGAGGAGGGAAACAGGACCTAGAGTGGGGCTGTTTTGGAACTACAGGAGGTGCTACCATCATCACATCAAGCATCTTCAAGTTCCACCTACTTCTTTTCCACAAAAAATTTATTGCTTAAGAATTCCTAGGTACACATGGGAACATTTAACCACCATGGACCTAAAGGCTTAAAAGAAGGTGGAGTTCAAAATCTTTCCTGCAAAAGGAAACACTGTCTACAACCTCTACTGCCTGTGAATAGGAAGGGCCCAGCCACCTAGGAAAGGCCTGGAGTACAAGGTACAGAAAGCCCTGAGGCAGCCTGACCCTCAGCCCTGACCTTAGTGCCTGGGCTGTCCCTAAACAGCAAACAGCAGAGACTTTCCACTGTGGAAAGTCTGTGGAAAGTTCCCCAAGGAGGGGAGCTGGCGGGCTTGGGGGGGGAGGGGCAGATTCAGCCAGGCCCTGTGTAGGAAGTTCAGCAGTGGCTAGAACAGCTGCCAGCAAAGGGTTATAGGCAATGGATGCCCCTCATCTCAAAGAAAACTGGTTCCAGCTCTGGTTTAGATGGGGCCACAAGGGATCAGAGGCTGGCAGGAAGTCAACGTGGGCGACGACACTGGTCATGGGTGAGGCCTGGGTGGCTCTGCAGCCCAGGAGCGTGTGCACATGGAGCCCCCGGGAACAGCCAAGGCCAGCTGCAAAGGGAAAGGAGTTTATCAAAATGGTTTTCCTGACAACGTAGCCAAGAAACCCAGAAGGACCTGGATTGGCAGCCTAAGAAGAAAAAGGAAAACAGGCCTAAGGCCCCAGAGCCCGTTGAGCGCCAGGCCCTGTCCTCAGGGCCGCACACCTGCGAAGCTTCACTTGTCGCCCCTCTGCTCAGGGCCGCAAGAGCAGGGCCGCAAGAGGTTCCAAGTCCCCCGAGTGGAGGGAAGCTGGAACCAAGCCTCAGAGTGCCGCTGACTGCGAGGGGCTGGCACCCCGGCTCTTACCTCTTGTCCAGGAAGACTAAGGCTGTGATGCCTGAGGAGACCTCTTCGCTGCTGCAGCGGAGCATGCCCTCGATGGCGTCCCACACCTGCAAGCCCAGGGGCTGTGAGCACCTGCCAGCTGGGAAAACCCCAAGTCCCTAGGCAGGACCCACTGCCCATTCCAGCGCCTCTGCCCACCTCCAGCCGGCCACTGCTCCGCCCCACCACGATGAGGTTGCCCTGCAGCTCCAGGCTCCAGACAGAACCATCTGCGCTGGGGGCCCAGGCGAAGGAAGGGGAGCAATTCTCAGGAGGAGAGCCCCCCTCATCTTCAGGGGTCTGGGGCAGCAAAGGCCCAGGTGAGGCAGGGCGCGGGGCTGGTGTGTGGACGGGAGCCAAGTCCTCCTCCTGGTACACCCGCTGCACCAGGCGGCTGAAATCATAGCCTGGGGAGTCCTGGGCGTGGCCGCAGCCGACCCGGTGCCGGGGCTCGGGCAGAGTGGGCTCTGAGGGCCGCAGCTGCACAGAGAAGTTGGTGTTGATCAAGCAGGTGAGGTCTGGCTGGTCCTCGAAGAGGGAAGGTGGTGGCGGGCCCCGGGGACGGTGCCGCAGTGGAGGGCTGTCCCCAGGCTCCTCTGGGCCACCCTTCCCGCCGTCTGACAGCCGTTCCCAGCTCTCCTGAGCCTCGAATACGCTGCCAACACCACTGTCCCGTCGCTGCCTGCTGGGGGGCCCGGGAGGATGGGGTGAGGAGGGATATGGTTGGAGGAGGCCTCGGGGGGAGGGTTTGGGGGGAGGGTGGAGCAGGTGTTTGGGCTGCACCTACCCTGGGCGTGGGATGCGTGTGAGGCAGTCCCCGGTCTGAGCGTCCCACACACAGATGTGGCCTGCCAGGCAACAGCTCACCAGCAGCATGCCATCACTGGCCAGACACTCGATGTCCTGCGGAGTGCAGCGCAAGCACGGGCATGGGCGAGGGCACGGATGTCGGTGTGTCCTGAGGCCCAGCTCCCCACCCCCAGACTCACCATGAGGTGCCCGCGCAGCACCAGGGGCACAATCTCCGTTTCTGGTGGCGTGTAACCATAGTCGTCACAGGGCAGCTCCCCACGTCGCCGCCGGCCAGGACCACCACCAGGCTGACCATAGTTGCGTGGACAGAGCACACGGTACAGGCAGAGTAGCAGCAGCACAAGCACAATGCCCGTGGCAAGGCCAAGCGCTGCCACCCTGTGTAGGGTTGGGAGCAGTGAGGTGGGCCCAGGCATTTCCCGATCACCTTCAATCCTCCATTCCCCTTCCCCCTCTCTTGGCTCTTACTTGTACAGGGTGATGTCTCTGTGGGGCTGTGCCGTACCAGCTCCCTTGGGACCAGCCTCCCAGAGCCCACCTGGTGGGGGCCCTGGTGGAGGCCAGGTACTGTGGCTATCCTGAGGGTGCCGCCCCTCCAGTGCCTCCCTTGGGTTCAGGCGGAGTGTGACTGGGATGACAGGCAGCAGGCTGATGTACCTGGAGAGGACAGCAGGCAACCTCAGTGGGGATGCCCTTGGAAGGTTCCTTCTGCTGCTGCTCCAGCCCTTTCCCTACTCTCCACTCGGGACTCAGGTCAACCTACCAAAATCCAAAACCAAGAGCCGGGCACAGTGGCGCGTGCCTATAAGCGATAGCCTATGGAGTTGCTGCTGGGGCTGGGGATCGCGGTTTGAGACCTGCCCGGGGCAACACAGCGAGACCTAGTCCCAAAAAAATAGCTGGGCGTGGTGATGCGTGCCTGTAATCCCAGCTACCTGGGAAGCTGAGGCTGGGGATCGCTTGAGTCAACATGAGCCTGCGGTTCCACGGGCAAAAATAGTGAGACCTAGTCTTAAAAAAAAAAAAAGAAAAAAATCCAAAACCACCCTCTCAGGACTGTGTTTGTAGCATGAGAGATGGGGAAAGAGGTCCCTCCTCCATCTGACACCCCAGTCTTGCTCTGTTAGACACTAGCATGCAAGCAGCCATCACTGCAGTGTGGGGGTTCTCAGCCCTCCTGACATAAAATATGGGCAGCAAGAGGCCAAAGGGCTGGCAGCAGACTCCCCAGGCACCTGTTTGGAGCCCTGCTTCCTGCCTCAGTACTTTCTAGGGTTTTACTTACTTGAAATGCAGAGTTCAAGCTAGTGGATCTCCCACCTAAGCTTGGGGTGCCCTGGGGACAGTGGGCAGATACCACCAAGGGAAGAGATGGCAACTGGGATAACCTCACCTCTTGGCCAGTGTGATGTTGTAGTAGCTGAAGAGTGTGGGCCAATGGCGGAAGGACAGTTTCCTCCAAAGTTCCTCATCCTCAGGCCCCCAGGTTACCTCTGGGACAGGGCTGTCATGGACACCTTCTGCTGGCCCTCCGGGCTCGGGCAGCTCCCCTGTCAATGTCTGGTTCTCAGGTAACTTAGGGGCATCCGGTGGGAAGATGGAGAAGGCAGGGTCCGCGTGGCTGGCAGGCAGTACGCCACCGGGCACAGGCATGGGAGCAAGGGCTCCCTCACCCAGTGGACTCTGTTCCGTCACCTGGGCAGCGAGGTAGGTGCGCAGCCCCGCTGGGTCTGTGTACACCAGGATGCCAATCCAGACAACGGTGCCGGCCTGCAGTGGGGCATCGGTGCTCAGTGGTGCCACTGACATGGAGGAGCGGCCCCACCCCCAGCAGCCTTAGCCCTTAGACTGGAAGGAAGCAGCATAGGGCCCTCCAGCCTAGGAACGGGAAGAGGACACAGGTCCCAGTCTGTCTGTTCTTGCCTCCCCAAGTCTTCCAGCTAACACTGGGGACCAAGTATCAGTGGAGGAACCTGGTTCCCTTCCCATGATCAGAGTCTGGGTTTCTGGTCTGGAAACCGAGAGGAGCACCCTTAAGTTTGATAGAAAACCTCCCTCCCCACAGGCCCTATGTCAGCTGGGCCAAAGGGACAGGCTCCCTGCTGTACTCTGGAGACACCCAGCATGGATCCTAGTCCTCAGAGGGCCTTGGCCTTGCTTCCGCCTCCTTCAACTCCTTGGGAAAGGTTCTGCTGGCCAGCGGTCGGCCTGCTTCTGCCTCGCCCATTGCAGAGCCACCATGAAGCCGGACTTGGGGAGCCAGGGGGGTTCCGTGCCTAAGCACTGCATCTGGCAGACTCTTGACATGGGCTGCGATGAGGAGATGCTGACTCCTCTACCTGATGAGGATGGCCCCAAGGTAACATCTTCCAGAGACAGTTTATCACCTTAGAAGGCAACAGGGTTCAGGTAGGCAAGGGTGGTGGGCAACTTCCTGGAGCCAGACTACAAGGGACTTCAGGGCGCAGCCCCCCTCCAAGCAAAGCACAAAACTCAAGCCAAATGATCATGGGCCCTTGGAGGAAGCTTGGGTGAGTACCATGATTAGGCGCTGGGCCAGGCGGGTACGGGCCAGGAAGTAGATGACACGCAGCCTCTTGGGGAGCCGCAGGTTTCGGAAGGAAGACGGTTGCAACGTGATGGTGTGGGGTGTGGATGGCCGTACAGCCAGCTGCCGCTCGAAGCGTGCCGGCTGTCCCACTGGCTTAGCTGAGGGTAGGCAGGCCTCAGGGGGCAGCCGCTTGTTCAGGTCAGCGAGCTGTTGGGGACACAGCAGTCAGGGCCTGGGGCAGACGTCCACAGGCTGCCCACATGGGGCTGCTGACCCCACCCAAGGTTTGTACCTCTTTCACCCAGTGATCCCCTGAGCACAGCCAGGGCTGAGGAGGAGGTGGGCGGGGCAGGGCTCAGCCCACTCCTACCTCCATCCGGCGAATGTCAATGGACAGGACAGTGGTGAAAAACAGCATCTGAAGGAAGAAGTCAGATACCAGACCCACGACGGCGAAGAGACAAAACTCCTGTAATTAAAGCAAATAAAGAGGACACCATGAAAGCCGGGCACGGTGGTGCATGCCTGTAAGCGACAGTCTGTGGAACATGGCTGGGACTGGGGATCATAGTTCGAGTCCCGCTGGGGGCAACATAGCGAGACCTAGTCCCAAAAAAATAACTGGACGTGGTGGCACGCGCCTGTAATCCCAGCTATCTGGGAAGCTGAGGCTGGGGATTGCTTGAGTCTGTGGTACCCTGGGCAACATGAGCCTGCGGTTCCACCAGCAAAAACAGCGAGACCTAGCCTCAAAAAAGGACACCATGACCTCATGGCCCAGCACTCTTGGGAGGCAGCTGCCTGCCTGCTGGCACCTCAGAATCTGCAGGGCAATGGCAGACAGGGCACAGCAGAGAGAAAGAAAAAAAGATGCTGTGTTTGGGAGTGGCAAAGGGACAGTGCCAACAATTCCATCCCTTCCCACCAGGGGGCAGCAGAGGCCCCCCCCAAACGTCTGCAGAGAACTACGGCTGGGTGCTGCCACCAATCTTCTAATCTCCCTAGAAAGGGACCCAGCCAAATTGGAATTTTCTACGTCCCACTGAGCCCCTGGCCCTGCTTGTGTGCTATGGACCCATGCCTACCCAGAGCCCAGGACTCTTAGCGCTTCCTGGCCAGCAACCACACTGGACCAATAAGGGTAGAAAAGAAGACAGAAGTGAATGAATTCTGTCCCCAAACCAAGACAGTGGTCTGTCTGCCACCCAAACTCTGTTGGTAAATTGTCTCAGATTCAAGTTTTCCTTCTCTTCCCTCTGGTGCATCACCACAGCTTCAATTTAAATCTGGGTAAGAAGGTAGAATCAGCACATCACAGAGGTTGTGTCAGCTCTACTGTCCCCACCCTGAATTGCATGCGGCAGATACCCTCTAGGTCATCTGGGGGTTGGGTTGAGGGGCCTGAAGTCCTTGTGCACTCTGGTCACCCCCATATCTCACCAGGCCTGCCAACCCAGGGAGAGAGGGAGATGACATGTTACTCCCTTCACATAACAACTTAACAGACAACAGTCTGAGCCTCTACTTCTGTGAGGATCCTCCACCTCTGCTCACAGCCTCACAGCTGAATAAGGAAGGTCACCTTGCTAAGAGCAGGGCAATGGTTGGTAGCCCTGCTGTGGAGCCTTACCTGGATGGCGGGCACTAGGGTGAAATAGCCAATGAGGATGATGCCCAGCTCTGTGGCCATGTTCTTCATGATGGACCAGCTCTCACTGCTTAGGCCTGCAGAAGACAAA
>PVHY01016773.1:0-32894 GCA_004024945.1 Uropsilus gracilis
TCCCTTGTCAGTAGTTCTCGATTCTTGGATGTGAAAAGGGGCAGCACAGTCATTTAAACTTGATCCAACCTCTTTGCATCTTACAAAGTTAAACAGCTAAAAGAAGTAAAATAAGAAGGCAATGCTTGTGGAATGTACAGTGCGTGTTGGCGGCCCGGGCCTCATTACGACTCGCCGGCTTGCTTCTCCTGTTCAATCGTTTCTTTTGAAGGCAGTGGGTTTTTCTCTTGCGTTTCTGTCTTCTTCAATTTCGACTTATCGAATTTCTCAATCTCAGCCATATCGGGTTTGTCAGACATGGTTGCAGAGACAGCGAGCGAGGCGCGCGAGGCAGCAGAGTCTGGTCGGTGCAGTGGTCGCCGCGGATCCAATTTCATTCTTAATTCCATAACTTCTAGTTGAAATTTAACATTTCTTTTGATTACCGATGTAAGCAATAAAGCAATTAGTATTGGCATCTGTAGAAATCACATTTGCTTTCATTTCACAATAATTATCTCAAAATGTCAATTACACTCATCACTACTCAAAGTTGTATTAATTATTAAACTTCCTATTAGAACTTGTTAATGTGTCAGTGGAAACATGTCACTAAAACACATGAAAATATTTTATCTTTTAATAAATCTGGTTTTCTTTGAAAACCCATGTATTTTATTTATCCATTTTAAAACATTGTGATAAGTTCTATAGATTTACCAAACTTAAAGAGAGTCTATTGTATAAAAGGTTAAGTCCCCTGTTCATGTTCAGAAGTTTCACAACTACTGGATAACAGAAAGGAAAAGTTGTGCTTAAATGTGCTTAATTTTCTTCTACATTAAATTATTAGGGACAAATAGTATGGTAATATTTGCTTTACTCTGTCAATCCAAGTATCACCTGAACTTTATGATATAGTTTGGTAGGCACTACAATAGAAACTGAAACATATATTTGTCATTTACTTAAAGGCCAGCTGTGATACAGGTGACCCTGAAAAATAACACTGATTCTTTTGCCAATGTTGGATATTAAATTATTCACAAACTTCAAAAGAGCAGCTGATAAAAAGAACTTGGTAGTTGGCAAGTTTCTCCAAGGCTTAATATCTTCTTGCTGGGTCACTGAAGGAGTCTCACAACTAATTCCCTAGTGAATTTAGTTGTAGAAGAGCAGAGAAAGGAAGAACAAAGCATGTGTACTCTATATTACTATTAAAAAACAAAAACAAAATAATTGAAGTTTTAGTGGCTTACCAAGGTTTCTTGGTTATCTGTAGTTTCACTTGGGTGCTTCCAGTAAGGTGACAAAAATCTTGTCAAATCCATGATCCTCCTCATGATCCTCACAATGTATCTGTGCACCTGACCAATACATGAGTGACCAGGATAAAGGATCATGCAGAGGAAAGATTTATGACCAGGGCTTCCACCCATATTCCATTAGCCAGAACTCGTTAACATGGCTTTATCTAATTTCAAAGAGACTGGATAGCACCATCTATCAACATATCCAACAAGAAAAGAGTAATATTTAGTGAACAACTAGTCACTCTTTGTCCATTGTCTTAACAGTTCTGGCTATAAGAACTAGGGGTTATATTTGATCACACTGCTACTCACTTCTAACACCAAATGTGTGAGTTTTTTCCTACACCAAGCAATTCTCTCTGATACCAGCTGGTGTTAGTTTAAATCAATGTAACTCAATTCTATCCACCTGGTAGACACTAGGTCAATAGTATCAGATAACACAGGCTAAGGGCTTAGTACCACAAGGTTGTTCCTTATTTCCAGTACCACTCAAAACGTATTTGTTCCCTAAATTATCCACAACTGCCCCCAACTTAGCTACAAATCACAGGTTTCTGTGATCTTGGACTTAGTTATTTGCTAGAATACTTCACAAAGCTCAGGGAAACACTTAAGTTTTTCTGGTTTATTATGTAATAAAAGATACTGATGAATAGAGTGAGTGCTGAGGGTCTCAAGGCTGAAGCTTCGATACCTGTGAAATTGGGGTACATCGTCATCTTGGTACATGGATGTATTCACCAACCTAGAGGCTCTCCAAACCTTGTCTGTGGGGATTTTTATGAAAGCTTCATCTTGAAAGCATAATCAATCAGTAATTCATTTCCTACCCCTCTACCATCTCTGGGTGGGGTAAAGAGAGTTATTCAAGTATTCCAATCTTCTAATCAGTCTGTTTGGTGACCAGCCCCAACCAGCAGCCCACCAAGAATCACCTCCTTGACCCTCAAGCTAATGAAAACGGAACTACCATTTGACCCAGCAATTGCTGTTTTGGGAATCTACCCAAAAGAGACCTCAATGTGGGTACAAAAGGACACCTGTGCCCGATGTTTACTGCAGCACAATTTATAATTGCAAGGTCATGCATGGAAACAACCTAAATGCCCCCAAACAGATGACTGGATGAAAAAAATGTGGAATATATACAAGATGGAATATTACTCATCAATTAAAAATGACAAATTGGACGACTTCATAACAACATGGATGTACTTAGAAGAAATCATATTAGCAGAAACAAGCCATAAAGAAAAAGGCAGAAACCAAATGGTTTCACTAATGTATGGGATATAGTGGAAAAAAAAAAAAAAAAACAAAAGCCTTGAGGAAAGTCAAAACAAGCTAAGCACCAAAATGAAGCTCACAACTATGAACAGGAGGGAAAGGGGGAGAAGGGAGGGGAGGGGGGGGCAAATCCTTGAGATTACAATGTTGTGAAATTTATATATAAATAAATTAAAAAAAAAAAAGAATCACCTCCTTGAAACAGAACACTTTGCTATAACCCCAGGAAAGCCTGGAGCCAGGGTCAGAGTCCAAATATTAGAACAAAAGATGCACCAAATGCTGTTACCACTTAAGAAGTTACAACAATTTTAAGAGCTCTGTGTTCGGAACTGCAGACAACTACCAATCTTTATATAATTTTTTCTATACATTTATTTGTACAACAACTAATCATGGTCTGCTGGTGTCAGCATTTTACCAATTCAAGTGAAGTATAGAAATAGTTCCTCCTTTTATGTCCCTTTTCTCCCACTTATAATTATTTTTAATATTTTCTCTAATTCATTGAGAACCACATCAAGTGAACCCTGGGGGAAAACAAAGATATGAAATATATATATTAATTAATTAAAAAGATAACCACATTAGATGGCATATTAGATTAGGCATAATCTTCACTGTAATCATCAAACATAGTTTAGGACTGGGCACAGTGGCATGTGCCTTGAATCCCAGCCTAAGAAGGGAGGCTGAGACTAGGAATCACTTGAGTTCGCGGGGTTCAAGACCCGCTCAAGGCAACATAGTGAGACCTAGTCTCAAAAAATAGCTGGGCATGGTGGTGCGTGCCTGTAATCCCGGCTACCTAGGAGGCTGAGGCTGGGGATCGTTGGAGTCCATGGTACTCCAGGCAACGTGAGTCAGCAGTTCCCCAAGTAACATAGCAAGACCTAGTCTCAAAAACAAACAAAATCAGAACCATAATTAAACTCAAGAAAAAGTCTTATGTTTATTCCTTTTTTTTTTTTTTTTTTTGAAGAGTAGGTCTTGCTATGTTGCCCGGGGTAGTCTCGAACCTGAGAACTCAAGCCTGTTTGCCTCCCGGTGCTTGGACAACAGGCACATGCCACCATGTCCAGCAAGGAGTCCTTATTTTATAATAACTTCCTTTACCCATTCTTTTAAGATGGGTCTGCTACTGACACAGTCTCTTTATTTTCTTTCATTTGAGAATGACTTGATTTTGCCTTTGTTCCTGAAAATAGTTTCATTGGATATAGAGCTCTGGATTGACAGTTTTCTTTTAGAACTGAAATATACTGTACCATTTCCTTTGGGTTTCATGGTTTCTGATGGGAAATTTCTGTCTTTTTGAATTATCTTTCCCCTATATGTAAGGTTTCTTCATCACTACTTGTTTTTACTTTTCACAAGTTTAACCATACTAAGTCTTGACATGAATTTTCTTGGGTTTATCATCTGTGGGGTTTGCTCAGCTTCTTGAATTTGTAAGTTTATGTCTTACCAAATTTAGGGTATTTTCAACAATTTTATCTGCATGCATTTTTTTCCAGCTTTAACCTCCTTTTCTCTTTGTTATGGGATTTATATGACACAGTTGGTACATCTTTTATTATAAATGCTCAAGTCTCTGAATTCTGTTCATTAGCTCCTTTTTTTTTTTTTTTCAATCTATTTTCTCTCTCTTGGTCAGATGGGGGTTTGTCTATTCTTCTATCTTCAAAGTCATTTATTTTTCTCCACTATGTTGTTGAACTCATATACATTGAGGGTTTTTTTTTTTTATATTTCAATGATAAAATTTCCATTTAATTCTTTCTATCTTACGATATGAAGTCTCATCTCTGAAACTTTGTTTTTTACATTTGTTTGAAATGTTTGTCAACGCTTTTAAAGCATGTTTATGGGTAACTGCTTTAAAATCAGTCTCTATCATCTATTATCAGTCTCTAACATCTATGTCCTCTCAGTATTGGTATCTATTAACTGTCTCTTGTCATTCAAGTTGGGGTTTTTCTGGGTCTTGGTATGAGTGATTTTCATTTGAAACCTAGACTTTTTGGATATGAGATTTTGGATCTTTAAGTCTTCTGTGATAGCAGGTTACCACTTATACTGCTCAAGCAAAGGACAAGGGGCACTCTACATTACTGCTAGGAAGAGATGGAAGTCCATTTTCCATACTTGGTTTCTGTTGGCATGAGTGGGGAGATGGTCCCTGTAACTTCTGGTGTTGGAGGAAGGCCAGGTTTCCCACATGTTCTCCACTGACACCACAAGGTGGTGCTGAGGAAGCTGTTACCATTCAGAGATGAAGTTCCTGTTCCTCACTCATCCTCTTTTTTTTTAATTGCTTCTAGTTTATTCTCTTCTTTTAATTGAAAATATATATATATATATATTTCACATCATTTTAATCCCTGGGGGTCTCACCCACCACCAGGGACCCTCCCTGACCACTCCAACTTGTCTCCACCCTCCTGTTGTGTACTTTCATTTGGTTGTCCATATATTAGTGAAACCACTTGGTTTCTGTCTTTTTCCTCTTTTGATTCTCACCTGAGTAGCAAGGTGGAGCATCTCTTCTTAGCCTGGGAACATGAAAATCTAGATTCCCTACTTGGTTGGCCTTTGTTGGCAAGGGTAAGGGTGGAGTCAGCTGTTTTTTATAGTGTTTGGTTGGAGCATTTAGTGTCTAAAGGTTTTCTATCTCACTGGGCTACTTCTCTCTTAGTCCTTTGGCTAGAGAAGGCAGGTTTTCCCTGATGTTTCCCTGACAGCATCTCCATAACCCAGTTTGGGGTGTCTAAAGCACAAAGATAACCCAGGGCAACATACTGCATTGCTGTGTTGCTCTGGGGTCCCTAACCTTCCTCTTTCTACCTTTCAAAATCTCCTTACATTTTTTTAAAATAATATATATTTTTATTGAGTAAGTTTTGTTTACATTTGCCTTTTGGGTGCCCCCCCTCCCCCTGCTCTCCACTCTCCATCTCTTCTTTCACTGCCATTTATTGTTTAATTTTTAGTCCCTTGGGTTCTTCCTTTCCTGTAGCAATGTCCTTTTGTCCGGTGTGGACGTGGTTTCCTGGGACACAGTGGCCTGTGCTTAGTTTTCCAAGTGTCTTTTTGCTGCTGTCCACCAGTTCACACATGATTGTGTTCTTTCAATGCCTCCTCCTTTCTGGTTGGCTGCTCCGGCCCATCTTCTGTCATATTTCACTCCTTCTTTGTTTTGTAGTTCTGGTTGCTGGTGTTAGGAGTTTTCCTCCTAGTCAAAGTTTGTGCACCAATTTTTTTGATCGGGATAGGCCCTGGCAGATGATCGGTCCGGTTGTTGTAGGGCCACTGCCTGTCTTTCCTCAACCCCCCTAAGGTGGGAGGGTCCTTTGATCTTTGATCATGCTGAAGGCATCTCTGAATGGGAAATTCCATTCCCATAGTTAAAGATCACAGTGGTTGTATTTCTGAGGTAGTTTGTCTCTATAATCAGTCTTATAGTCCTGTGTCCCATGGATCTGACATGTTCCTTGTTCCCGAATACTTATTTGTTTTTCACCTCTGCATTCGTGTGCAACTAATCGCTGATTTAGTTGCTTCTGGTGAGGGTTGACTGGATTTGGAGAAGACCAGAGGGAATGACCCTACCACCCACTACCCTTGACCAATCCCCCCCAGTGGGCGGCTCAGTGCCCGGCAGCATGACTGAACTGGGCATGTGGGCGGGGCTACCCCCCACCTCGTGGCTATGGGGTGGGGGGTGCCTTCAGCTGCTCCCCCGCCTGACTCGTGATCCCTGAACCCTGAAAGGAGCACGGCAGGCTGGGTGGCTGAGGGCTCAGTGCCCGGCAACATGACTGAACCAGGCATTTGGACGGGGCTCCAGAATCTCCTTACATTTTTTTTTACATAAAATATCCAAGGAGTTTAGCTGTTCTTAATGGGAAGGATAGAGTGAAGTAAGTCAACTCCATCTTTCATAAGTGGAATTTTTCTCATCTATTAAATTTTTTCTCGTTATTACTACATGAGGTGTTATGAATGTTAATTTGTGCAGTAAAGTTTTTGACATAGTCTGTACCTTACCTTTTCATACTGAATGGTCTTTTGATGAACAAAGGTTTTAGTTTTACTGAAGTCTAGTTTAACAATCTTTCATGTTTAGGACTATTACATGTTCTATTTATGTTCCATTTGTCTCCTTCAAGTTTATGAAAATATCTGATTCCCGTTCAATCTATATGATTTCTTAACCTCTCATATTTAGTTAATTAAATTAATTAGATTCATTAATTTAATTAAAACATGAATTAACTAAATTCATGCTTTTAATTAATTAAATTCATATTTTTAATTAATTTTTGTCATGAGGTAAGGGGTCAAAATCAAGGTGGCTCTTTTTATCTCCCAGCAGCATTTGTTGAAAAGACCATCCTTTCTCATTGACTACATGATGTCTTTGTTGTAAATCAAGCGACAGTATTTGTGTTTATTTGTTTTCACACTCTACTAAGTCGTTCCATTTTGCCTTTCTTCACACTGATATATTTTTTTATTTTTATTTATGTATTTATTTTTGAGAGTAGGTCTCGCTATTTTTGCCCTTGGAACCGCGGCCTCACATTGCCCGTGGTACCACGGACTCAAGAAATCCCCAGCCTCAGCTTCCCAGGTATCTGGGATTACAGGCGCACGCCACCACGGTCAGCTATTTTTTAGGACTAGGTCTCTCTGTGTTGCCCGTGCAGGACTCGAACCACAATCCCTAGACCCTGCTGTGATTTCATAAGCTGTCGCTTACAAGCAAGTGCCACCATGCCTGGCTTCATGCCAATATAACCCTGGCACTTCTACTGTAGCCTTACAGTAGGTTTTAATTTTTCATAGTATTGTCTTCCAACTTTGTTCTTTTTCTTCAAAACTGTGTTTGCTCTTCTGAATTTTTCTCCAAAAATCCTACTTGAATTGCATTTACTCTATCAATAAACTTAGGGAGACTTGACATCTTAATTATGTTGTGTCTTGCAGTACATGAGCCTGGTATTCTCTCTCCATTTATATAGATCTTTTCTAGTTTTTCACAAACACCTTTTGCTGTTGTCTTGCACATCTGCTGTGTTGGAACTGCGCTGGCAAGAATTGTGGAGCAGGTTGTGCAAGACAGGGTACTGTTCTGGAGGAAGCAGTTCCCTGGCTGTTATTCAAAGAGCTGGACAAGCAGATGAGGAACCAAGTTTTGAAGAACTTTAGGGTATCCGCTTTTTTATGGGGGACCAGAGGGACATGTTGATCATGAATAAGCCTGCACAAGGAGCTTCTTGTGTGAATAGCAGTGTGTGCTGATGTTATCTTAGAGCTATCTCCTTACAGACCACCATGGACACCACACCCTCAGTCAGTGGCTACCTGGGCGACCCATGTCTGCTTCAGGATATGGGCTCTTGTCTCAGAGCAGTTGTTTGAGAATACCTTACCTATGTTCCACAGTGCACTTTTAGGTTACATGTCCCATGGCATGGTCACACATATCTTTCATTAGTATTGTTCTTAATAAGCCTTTTTGATACTTTTATACATAAATTATATATTTTGATGTTTTTGATACTCATATATTTTAATTTTTTCAATTACCTGTCCATTTTTAACAAAATGTTTATCCACCATCTTAAAATTTAAAATATTATAAAACAACTGCATCTGTAATTTTCTGTCACTGGAACAAATAAATATTTTCCAATCATTTGGGTCCTTTTGTTTTAGTGTTTTCATTGTTGATAACATAAAATATTTCTGAATGAGAGGGGGCAAATTGTACACAATCCTAAAAGCCTTTGCTTCACATTTTATTTGTCCACTTCAGTCTCTTAGTTTTTGCACTGTTTTTAAATTATTGTAGTCATATTATATTAAACCATTTGTAATGTTATTTGAGCAACAATAAATTAGGACAGGACCATACCAGAAGTGGCTAGTTATGTGCATCACCACTGAGAGTCAGGGAAAGACTTTTTTTTTGAGACTAGGTCTCTCTGTTTTTGCCAATGGAACCGTAGGTTCATGTTTTCCGGGGTACCATGGACTCAAGCAATCCCCAGCCTCAGCTTCCCAGGTAGCTGGGATGACAGGTGCGTGCCATCACGCCCAGCTATTTTTTTTGGAAGTAGATCTCGATACGTTGCCCTGGGAGGGACTTGAACCGCGATCCCCAGTCCCAGCCCCAGCCCCCGCCGCGTCTTCCTAGGCTGCCGTTTACAGGAACGCGCCACTGTGCCCAAAGACTTTTATAGAGAAGAGACAAAGTAAAGCTAGGGAATTATTTGATTAACTAGTTTAAAGTTGCACTATTTGGGAAAGCATAGTTTGTCCTTGTGATTTGTTGTCCTTAGGTTTTTGTTGTTGGTGTTGTTTGTTTTTTTGAGACTAGGTCTTGCTATTTTTGCCCGTGGAACCGCAGGCTCATGTTTACCCGGAGTACCAGACTCAAGCAATCCCCAGTCTCAGCTTCCCAGGTAGCTGGGATTACAGGCACGTGCCACCATGCCCAGCTATTTTTTTATTAATTTATTTATATGTAAACTTCACATCTTTGCAATCCCAGGGATTTACTCCTCTCCCATCCCCCCCTTTCCCTCCTGTTCATTGTTGTGTGCTTCAGTTTGGTGCTTAGCCTGTTTTGTCTTTTCCTCATGGCTTTTATTTACTTTTTTTCATTATGTCCCATATATTAGTGAAACCATTTGACTTCTGTCTTTCTCTTTTTGACTTGCTTCTGCTAGTAAGATTCCTTCTAAGTACATCCATGTTGTCAAAAAGTCGTCTAATTTGTCATTCTTAATTGATGAGTAATATTCCATCGTGTATAAATAGCACATTTTTTTCAACCAGTCATCTGTTTTGGGGCACTTGGGTTGCTTCCATGTCCTTGCAATTCTAAATAGTGCTGCAGTAAACATCCGAGCACAGGTGTCCCTTTGTACCCACATTGAGGTCTCTTTTGGGTAGATTCCCAAAAGAGCAATTGCTACGCCCAGCTATTTTTTTGGAACTAGGTCTCACTACGGGCCCCAGGAGGGACTCGAACCGCTATCCCTAGCCATGGCTGCTTCATAGGCTGAAGCTTGCAGGGACGAGCCACCATGCCCGGCCCTGTTGTTATTTTTTTAACCTTGTGGCATTCATAGGCTTAGGTTTTAGTTTGCTTTTATAGACAGCTCAGAAATAAGAACCTCCTCAGTTTCAGGCCTCCTTGTTTAGTTATTTAACAGTAGTTAAGAATTAATGTTTTGGCTAACATTTTTAATTCTACAAATTTTATAAATAAAATGGCTAAATACTTTTCTATCATGATAATCTACCACAATTTATTTAGTATCACCCTGCTGTTTTCCTGTCTAGTGAAAACTGCTAGTGACTATATCAAGTAAGAAAGATTGACAGTGGAACAAATAGGCAACTGTAGAAGAAAGAGAAAAAGACACATAAAAATAAAAATGCAGAAACAAATGTAGTACAGATAGCAAGACTTTTTTTTTCATGTAGTCACATCACCATCTTGTGGCATTCTAGGATAGTAAAACTGAAAGGTTTTCAATGAAGTCAAGGAACACACTTGGCTTTTGCATGTAAGGTTTCTCTTCCCTTAGAAAAACTTGTGTGGTAAATGTATTTAAAAATCATGGACATAGTTTTGACAAACAGGTTCAGTTAGAGGGGACACTCACAGCTCAATTCTGTATGCTAAGTAGTAGTGACTTGAGTTTGAACAAGTTACAACTGTGTAGCTTAGGAAATAACTTACCCCTGTTAAAATAAAGACTTTTTAAATTTTAATTTTGTAATATTTATACAACATTGGTCATATTTGGTTGGTTGTTGTTCCCTTTAGGTTTGGCCTTCCCTTCCATATTGTACCCTTACTCTCCTCCCCTCCCCCACCTATGCCCCTTACCCTCTCCAGTCACTCCAACTCCTCTAGCTGCAGATAGTTGGTCCATGTTTAGCCCACTGGTCTTCTCTTTTTTTCTGGAACAATATCCTTTTTTCTTGGGTGAGAACTTGCACTCCTGGACAGCAATGGACCAGGCTGCTCGGATCTCCAGGACTAACTGAGGCAGGTGGTCAGGCCACACACATCAGTTACTTGTTGTAGGGCAAATGCATCATACAGCTCTCCAGGCTCCTTTCTGGTGTCTGTTACATGGTGCTGCTTATGTGCCATATAGTTCTAATATCTTGGTTTGGGAGCCCAACTCCCAGTCACTGGCAGTCGAGATGTTTCCTGATGGGGATGGACTTCCACAGGGAGTTGGTCTAGCTCCCCTTTTCTATTGTGTTAGCAGTTCTGCCATGGGGCCACAGCCACCTCTTTATGGCTTTCTTCTGCCATTGATAGGTAAAGGAGGGAGCCTCACATATGTTGCACGAAACTGTGGACCAGGGGTTTGGTTCCCCAGCCCTGGAGAAGATGCAGGTAGAAATCTGTGATAGGTCACCACAAATAAATTGAGGGACGGGGCACATAGGGAAATGGACCTGCATTTGAAAGAAATTCACTAGGCTATTTTTAATAGTTACCAGGGTTGGGAACTGTTTGGAGGAAATCTTTTCCTCTATCATGTTAGGTTCAAATGGTTAAAGGTCTGTGAATTAAGTGACAACAGATAAACAGGAGAAAAGGAAAAGGCTCAGTAAGAATAACTCCAGACAGCCAGAAATAAAGCTTTGTGTACCAAAGTAACTAAAGGGGAGGAGGGCTAGGACTTCAAATCTGGCAACTTGTACTGAACTTTTTTGAAGCTAATAGGCAGCTGAATTCACATTTTCTGGTGCTAAAGGTCAGTCTTTCCAATCAAGAAACAGGGCAAATGCCAGCTAGCAGCTGTATTTTCAGGAGGTTCTGTTTAAATTCCTTCTTCCTTCCTTCCCTTCCTCCATTTTTTTGTGACTGCTGATCAGATATTTTCACTTTAAATTCTCATACTACTCTGATGGGCTATTAATCTTTTTAGAACTTTTACTCTAGTATCACCATTCTCCTCATCTAACCTTAAAATCTGTGCCCTTCCTTCTTCATTACTCCCTAATCTATAGCCAAATAGCATCTAATCCTCCTACACATCTTTTTCACTTCTGGGTCTCATCTCCCTGACTGTACTAGCTAATGTAATTCTCCTGTATACACACACTCTACCTCTATTCTCTATTCTATTATCACATATCAATACAGCAGTTCCTTGAATAAGATCTTTTACCTCAACTTCATTTCAAGAGTGATTAGAAAAATGAAACCCCAGTCAATGTGGGATGAAATGAAGTCATTCAAGGACCTGCTTTTGTTGTATATCATTTCACTTCAAGTTGGAGTTTCCAAGAATCTATTGGCAAGGTTACGTGAGCACTTACTGTACCTACAGTTCTCTCTCCAGAAGTGTCGACTCTGTTTATCACTATATCCCTAGCTCCCAGAACATTATCTAACAAATAGTGAGAACTCAAATATTGACTCTCCACTCCCACTTCCATCACTCAAGTCCATCGCTCTTAGCTGAAGTCACAGTTTTCGTTAGCCTCACTGTGAACGCCAATTCCATGAAATCTTTCCCGTTCCATGTGAGAGTGGTGACTCTCCTCTCAACTTTTATAGCAAAGAGTAATGACTTCCTGGCCGGACACGGTGGCTCGTGCCTGTAAGCTTCAGCCTATGAAGCAGCTGGGGCTAGGGATCACGGTTCGAGTCCTGCCTGGGGCCCGTAGCAAGACCTAGTTCCAAAAAAATAGCTGGACGTGGTGGCGCGCGCCTGTAATCCCAGCTACCTGGGAAGCTGAGGCTGAGGATTGCTTGAGTCTGTGGTACCTCGGACAACGAGAGCATGCCGTTCCACGGGCAATAATAGCGAGACCTAGTCTCAAAAAAAAAAAAAAGTCAAATGAAAATCTTTTAGAGTCGGCCTCTGGGGCGCAGCGGTGAGGAAGTGTGGGGGATCCGAGTTTCAGTAGGCCTGGAGGTTCTAGGTGCAGAGGGGCGCTATGTCGGGGAAGAAATAGCCAGTCAACTTGGGTCTCCTGGAGGAGGATGACGAGTTCGAAGAGTTCCCCGTGGAAGACTGGGCTGGTTTAGATGAAGATGAAGATGCACATGTCTGGGAAAATAATTGGGATCAATGACAATGTAGAAGATGACTTTTCCAATCAGTTACAAGCGGAACCAGAGAAACATGGTTATAAGATGGAGACCTAATAGCAGCTAGAAGTATTGAAGCTTGACCTATTTACTAAATTCTAGGGCAGAGCACCCAGGGTGGAGTACTTAAAAAATTACATGTTTATCTCATTACCTGTTTAAACTTATTTTTGTTTTTGTAACACACACACACAAAATAAATGTTTTGACCAAAAAAAAAAAAAAGTCATGACTTTCCTTGATGCATGTATTCAATACTAATTATTTAACACCCCTTCATTTACCAGGCACTGTGTTAAATGACAGTAAGACACCATTCCTGCTCTCAACTAGTCTTTTAAATTAGATGTTATAATTTAGAGTATTTAGTGAACCATAGGCAGGGTAGTTAAAGCTCCTGATCTGACTTGGTTTTGAATCCTGTTTTTGAACATCTGCTATGTGAATTTGAAGAAATTACGAAATTACTTACCTTTTCTAAAAGGTAAGTTGTGGTTAGCCTCTTTTTTTTGTAATCATTGAGGGATAATTGAGATAACATTAGTTTCAGTTGTAGAATAGTTATATATTAAATAGAAAAATGCCTTGTAATAGGAATTAAATAATACTTATATGCATTTAGTAGATGTCTAGCACTTGGTAATCTTTTGATAATATTAGTGAGTAGCAGTATGTCTAACTCAACTTTGAAGAGCTTTGAAAGGCTTCCCAGAAGAAGAGACTTTGAAACCTGAAGGGTGAGATGTTGAGTGAAAGGAGGGAGGGAGTGGGGAAGAAAGGTCTCAAATAGAAAGGTTAGGTGCAAAGGCTTGAGACTTGTTTTCAGTTCAGAACCTGGACAAAGGACAGAATGTTCTGGTATCCTTTGCTGCCTCAGCTTCCACTGGCAGTAAAACAGATTCACACCTAAGGTTCACTTGGACCTTGATGGCAATCATCAGTCCATTTTACCATCCCTATTGCTGATCACTCATAGCAAATGCCCTCTGAGGTGAGAGAGGGGTTGGTGAATATGTGAGAGACTCATAAGACTGCCTCCACCAGACAGCTAGTTGAGCAGGCAATAAAACAATCATTTATTCTCTGCCTTTATGTATGTCCTTCCTCTAGATTTCCTGCTGACCCCAGAAATCCCCTATTGCATGGTAAACAGATTATGTATAACACTTTATAGAACTCATCTTCAGCTTCCTGATCTTGACTATATCCTAGGATTATTATGTTAATTCCTCCAGTCTGGGATCTAAGAGCAAGAAATAACAGACCAAATTTTCCCAAATCCTAAATGCAGATTCAGAACCATTAACTTTTATGCCACTGTGTAAAACGCTCTTCCCCTAAAGTTCACACTTTTCAATATGGCATCTAAGATTTAGCCCCAGCCAACCAACCTGTCCAATTCACCATACCCACTTTGCTCTCCATATACAGACTACACAGGCATTCTTGCTCCTCTGACACTTGTTTTCGCTCTTAGTTTTTTACCTTGCTGTTTCTGAAAGTTTGGAATGTTCTTCCTCTAGAACTTGTTATGACCAGGTCTCTGACTCAGTATCAGTTTAGAGAGGCCTTCCTTAATACCCCTCTTTAAAACAACATCTCCTGTTTCACTATTTTCTATTTTTTTCATAACCTTTTACTACTATCTGAAATTATTTAGTAAGTACTAGGAATGATGAGATAGTATGTCTTCATCTTTGTTACTAGCACATACAATTGCTTTGCACATAATAGGTGATATGCAAATATTGGCAATAAATTAATACTTTTTAAAAAATGAAACTTTAGGGTCTAAAAGTGTGGGTAGTGAGCTATGCCCTTTGGTACATAAAAGTAGAAGTCCAGAAAGAAATCACTGGGAGTTTCCACAGGGTGTCAGAGCCATAGAATCACACAAATAAGGACTTCATAAGAATCTGGAAGTTTGTTTATTATTTACCAAGTTTTCTCTCTGTGCCAAGTACTGTACTTAGGAAGCAGAGAAGGTGGGAGAAAAAACAATGAGCAGAAAGGATCATGGCCCCTGCCTTTGAGAAATTGTAGTTTAGTCTTTTCTGGATTCTTTCCCATTTGCAGTAAATATTGTTATACTGGAACCATCTATAAGACTCTACAGTAAATTTTCAGAAATTTCTTGAGCCTCTTGCTAAATATTACCATCATTAAAGTAAAATTATATAAATTTACAAGTAAATTATACTAAAAGGGTGATGTACACTCACAACTTATCATTGTTGTGAGTGTACATACACAACAATGATAAGTTGTGAGTGTACATAAAAATGTTGTGAGTGTACAAAAAACATATATTTTTACTATATCTTACCATTATTTTTATTGAGGCAATTTATGTTGATTATATCTATATGGTGGAAGAGTTCTATAATAAGCACATTTTTCCCCCCAGCTCCATGTTCATAACAACAACGGTAGCTTGAAATCAGCTGTGGGTAGAATTTACACCATGGAAATTGGCAAACACCATAATCAGATCTTCATTTACAGCTTCCCAGCTCTACCCCCCCATACCCAATTACCTGTTATAGGACAAAGTATATGTAAACCCACTGATTTAAAGAGGTGGAATCTCTGGGGTAATTTATAAAGGGAGTAGAAAAGCAGAACAAACTGACTTAGGTCTGCAGATGGGTCAAAGCTATAAGATAGTATATGTTTTAAAGTAAAAAAAGTATGAAACCATTCATTATGACTTTGATAACTTTAGAGTATTTTTTTAACAACTGACTTTGAAAATAAAAGTAGACAGTTATTTGAACTTTGAGATTTAAAAAGTATAAAATATTTCAGACATTTAGAAGTAATAATTTGAATTTAAAAGGATAATAGAAATTATATTTACAGTCCACTCCCCAGGTGCATACAATGTGGATCCTGTTTGGTTTTGACTAAACTATAGGTAGTGGAAATTGCTGGAAATCATATAGGATTAATGCAGTATCACATTACATTGGGAAGCAATGTGTAAGTGGCATCCGTTGAAATAATTTTCCATTTTTTAATAAAAATTAATTTTGTTAACAATGGCCAGAATTCTGCACATCAGTGGTATCTAGAGTCTAGGAATCTGAGATCAGCTCTGCCACTTACAAGTTATGTGACTTTGGGAAAATTACTTCTCTGATCCCTACTTTATAGATATTAGATTATTATTAAATATTATCATTAAGACTCTAAGTTTTTAAGTCGACTCATTAGCCTCCTTAAAAATCTAGAAATAGGGCCAGGCACATGTGGCTCATGACTGTAAGCTTCAGCCTATGAAGCGGCTGGGGCTAGGGATTGAGGTTCGAGTCCCTCCTGGGGTCCGTAGCGAGACGTAGTTCCAAAAAAATAGCTGGGCGTGGTGGCGTGTGCCTTTAATCCCAGCTACCTGGGAAGCTGAGGCTGGGGATTGCTTGAGTCCGTGGTACCCCGGGCAACTAGAGCCTGCGGTTCCACGGGCAAAAATAGCGAGGCCTAGTCTCAAAAAAAAAAAAAAAAAATCTAGAAATAGAAGCGTTATTAGGTTTGTTTGTCATCAACACACAAGTTTATCGAGAAAAGGAGAAAAAAGGAAAGAGAGACGCCTGCATAGACACAGGCTGCCGGGTAGTCTTAGAGAACAAGAAAGGCCTCTTTGTTGTTTTGTTTTTTTTGTTTTTTTTTTTTAAATAATCAGTGCTTCTATTGTTCAGGTGAAAACTGAAAACCTCTAGAAGGAAAACTGCTTTGTAAATCCTAACCTCGTCCAAAATACCCACGCTATTTTATTATAGATACCAGGGTCCAGAGACAACTAATCTAATTTGACCTAGCTTTGGAAGCCCAAAGGTGGAGTAAGCATGTTTCCTGGACCTTGAGCTCTGAGGTAAGACCCAGCAGCGGTGTGGCTTGGTCTGCGCAGGAAGCGCGGGTGCGGAGGGGGTCACACCTGGCCCATACCTGGTCACACCAGCCAGCCTTTCCGTAGGGTTGGCGTCTGTGGGGTGCGGGTTCCTGTGAATAGAGTCGCTATCTCCGACTCAGTGTGTGGTCGCTTCGTGTGTTCCGCCTAGTTCCCGAACTTTGCGAGTGCAGACCGCTTCCCGCGAAGGGACACACCTGTCCCTCACCGACGGCTATTGGCCTGACCCTTTTTGGCCGTCAGCTGCTGGGGGCTGGTCACCGAAGGAAAAGCCGAACCTGGGGGCGGTGACGTCAGCAGATGGGTGCCCAGTGCCAGAGAAGCGGTGGGCGCGGCTTGCAGGAAGGTGTGTGTGGGGCTGGTTGGGGGCATGGGGGCGTGGCCTGTGGTGACGTCACTGGAGGGCGGGGCGACTCTCGCGCCGGTAGGTGAGCCGGGCCGCCAGCGGCGGCGCTCACTTAAGGCGGCAAGCCGCTCAGAGCTGTGTCTTCCTCGTTGCATCCCGCGCTACCCATCATGTCTCTGAGAAGCAACCTTTCGAGTCTCCTCCGGAATCAAGTGCATTCTGCCCTGAAAAAGTACCTTCACTCCGTAGCTGTGGTCGGAGCCCCATTCTCCCAGGGTCAGGTGAGAACTGAGACCTCGCGTGTGGGGCAGGCAGCATCCCAAGAGCCTGGAGAAAGCAGGGATGGAAGAAGGGGCGAGGAGGCGAGGAGACACGCTGGTGGTTTCCACGATTGGCCACCAGGAGAGCACGTGGGTTTCCCCCCGTTAGAAGATGGTTAAAGAGGGAGGAGATGGGCTCTGTCTGGGAGGCGGGCTGGGGGTAGCGAGTTGGCGGGTTTCTGTGGTCTTCCCAGAAGGAATGAGAAAGTAATGGTTCCAGGTTGGTGATGGAGGCCTGGCGGGGAAGAAACCGACCAGAATCACGGAGGGAAAATTGAGTGAAGGTTAAAGAGATCGACCGAAGATTTAAAGCTTCAGGATCCAGTCTCAGAACATTAACTGGAAAGAAAATTGAAGCTGGCGTCTCTAGCGGACGGGAGGGGGCTGTTTTGTTGTCGTCAATGAAAGAAAGATGCCAAAAGCTCACTAGTGGAGAATCCCCATTCTGCCCCGGCCAGCTACCCCCACACCCAACCATCAGATCCGGAGCTAGCTCAGCCCCTTCCCATTTAGGGGGTGGAAGATTGATTTGGTTCCAGTGATTCCCTCTCACCCCAACCCCCCACCTCCTTCCCTGAAGTTTTTCGAAATGATCAGAGCTGAAAATAATAAAAGGTGATGGCCATTCCAGGTTTTCAGAGATCTGTTGGCAACTGAGTGTAGTGTAGCAGATTTCTGTTTTTGTGAACTAAAGTCACCGATTCCAATCATTCTTCCTCACATCA
The DNA here is from genome assembly GCA_004024945.1 of Uropsilus gracilis. Classification (NCBI taxonomy): domain Eukaryota; kingdom Metazoa; phylum Chordata; class Mammalia; order Eulipotyphla; family Talpidae; genus Uropsilus; species Uropsilus gracilis. The sequence goes on from PVHY01016773.1 coordinate 18,022, forward strand.
AACTGTGTAATTTATTATATGACAGAAAAGAAAAGGAGTGGAACATGGTCCAGCTGCAGTAAGAGAAGCTGGCTTGATGAAAAGGCTCTCCAATTTGGGTAAGTGGCAAGATTTTAAATGCCTGAGAGGGCTGATAACAGACCAGTTGAGGGTCTTATCTCTGACCATCCAGGGACTGGACAATGCCAGTTGTGTTCTTGGGAAGCATCTCCCTCCTTCGGATTCTACCTGAAGCTTAGGACCTATGGAAGAGTCTTCAGGCAAAGTCTCATGTGTGCAAGTTAAGAAGGTGGAGTGGATGGGGTGGGGAATAAGTTACTAGTAGCTGCAAAGTGGTGCCAAGAATGCTAGCTCTAGTTCTAGCTGCACAAACTTGCCTCTAAATTCTAACTCCTAACTCAGTCATGAGGTACTTATGAATCATGGGTTTAGGTAATTTCCTCTCCACACCATTCTTCCTCCTTAGGGTTAATAGCTTTCTATTACTGTAAGCAGCTTAGCTTAGATCAATGTCTTTCCAACTTCTTTGATAATGAAAATCACTTGGGTTACTTGTAAAATCATAAGATACAGATGCCTAGGCAACCCCGTGGAAGAGTTTGGTTTGTTGACTCAGGTGGAACCCAGACATGTGCCTCTTCATAAACATCTCTGGTAGTCAGAAGTAAACTTGCAGTGTTGTAATTGGGATAGCACGCTAAACTTACAGAACCAGAAGTAAATCTGACCCAAGACAAATGCTATTTACTTAGTAATAGAGAACCCCTGTTTCAGTAATAGGGCACCAAATTTCAATACCTTTATGATAGAAGGTTCTTCCTTATACCTAACCCAAATGTTTCCAGCTGCTGTTTAAGGCCATTTCTGCCACCCATCTTAGGAATATTCCCTTATCTTTTTTTTTGAGTTGTAAAGTGCAAAAGGTGTAGCAAGATTTCAGATCTTGGAAATATTAATTCAGATTCTAGGTGAAGTACAAATCCTTTCCCCCTTCTTTGTTTTGAAAGTGGCTCTGTTGGTGGGGCCATTCCAGAATCATCTCCCTTCAAAACACGAAAAATAAAGTAAAAATTCCCTTGAGTTGAGGTGTTCTCCTTTGCCTCTAGCTGCATTTGGAGATGTTTTCTTGGTCAAATGCTAAAAACTCTTCTCTTAATAATTGTAGCTTTTCCTTGATGGAAAACTTGATGTTTTCCAACAAAGGTAGAAGATAAATTGCTAAAGATTTGGTCTTCTTTTGTCCCAAGTTACCTAGTGGGAAGAGGTTTTATTCCTGATTATTAGTGAGGATACTGTCTCTTTAAACAGTGTACACATTTAGTCCTTTTAAACGCACCATTTTACACTGAAGGCAACAATCTCTGGTAGTCCCTGTTTTGTTTTGTTTTTTGAATAAACCTTTTCAGCCTATCTGATGAACTGGACCAGAATAGCTCAAACTGCCTGCTGATTGCTAGATTCTGCCTTAAGAGACTGACAAAATAAGCTTTTTTTTTTTTTTTTTTTTGCACCAGAGACACAATACTCAGTTGAGGCTGCTGAGTGAGGGGGAGGGGCACATTTGTAGCAGCTTAGCTTCTCACTACTCTCTCCTAGACTGCTTTCCTGTCACAGCATACGGTATTTTTCCACTCCAACTGGGAAGCCTTTCTCCCTTAAATGCTATCCTAACGTGTCCTCCTTAAACTCAATCTAAAGTGCTCATGAAGCCTTAGTTTATCTGATCCTCTTTTTCAGATATTTATAGGTTTATGATTATTTCCTTACCCAGTAGTTCACGGTAGCCCAGTGTCACCGGTTGTTGGAAATAGAATCTCATTGCACATTAAGAAGACTGGGACTCAGCAGATTTTCAGCATGTGGTTTTGGCTACTGTCCTGCAGTATATTGGAGAAAAGTACCAAGTGACTATTTCAATTGCTGTGCTCTGAAATAGCACTAAAATAACTTTAGTCCTTTGAGCACATTCATAGGCAGCATCAGTCAAATTTTGAGGGGGAGAAGACCCAAGGAAAGGTAACTTTCACAAACCCTTTTGTTCTTGCTTTCTGCACTGATGTCACAGGCAGCTGGTGTTGCCATGGCATCAGTTAAACTTCCCGTTCTCTTTTGAGTGAATGTGTTTGATTTAGTGGTGGGGCTTGATTTTCCCTTTCCTTGGATTCAGAGGAGACATTCTCTGGTTTTCTCTCAGGTACCACTTATTTTACTATATAGTGTGAGCCTCAGAGAAATGGAGAAGCGATTACCCTGGCAAAACACAGATGCAGTGTCTGTTTAGATCCTGGTTAGTTCTAGTAGCCAAGGTAATTTGGCTTTCTCAAAATGAGTGCTCTGTATGTGAAGATAACTGTAAACTAAGATTAATGGTTGTAGTACCAATCACTAGTTCTCATTCAAATTATGGTAATTTGGAGCTGGACACGTAAGCTTCAGCCTATGAAGCGGTTGGGGCCAGGAATCGCTGTTTGAGTCCCGCTCGGGACAACACAGCGAGACCTAGTCCCAAAAAATAGCTGGGCACCTGTAATCCCAGCTATCTGGGAAGCTAAGGCTGGGGATTGTTTGAGTCTGTGGTACCCCAGGCAACGTGAGCCTGTGGTTCCATGGGCAAATATAGCAAGACCTAGTCTCAAAAAAAAAAAAAATTATGGTAATTTGACTCAGATGCCATATTAAAGAGGCAGATAGCAGAACTATAGAACAAGCCACTGTGAACAGACTGAATGAAGTACTGGAGTGCAGGAAGCCTTTGGGACTATGCTGGTTTCTCCCAACTGGCGTGTAGACATTTAGTCTTTTTCTTCCACTTGGTGCCCTATCATTTGGAATTTTAGGTTGAGATTAGAGATTCTGTTGCTTCAGCGAGACCTGCTGACTGTGGGCCTGAGGTAGTTATTTAAACTTGAAAATCTGAGGCATGAGAGCTGTTCATTTGGAACAATTGATATGTGAGTGCAGGAATCTTATTTGTTTGGTAGCATGTTAGCAATATTGAGTTGTCTGATAGCGATGCTTCAGCATGCCTTCCATCCTACCATTCCACTAAAACTACAGTTGTCAAGTTCACTGTCAACCTTCACTAGACCTCTCTGATTGCTTTATTTCTGAAATATCTTGAGGTAACCACTTTCTCATGGGTCTTCTGTATTCATTGACTTGTCCTTCTTGGACTCTATTGTGGGATCCTCTTCCTACCAACCTTTCTCACTGAATGCCTCAGGTGACCAATCCCTTTTCACTTCCATCTCCCTCTTAACAACTCTGCTCCAACTGTGACCTCCCCCCAGAATGCCATGCCTATTCCTTCAGCTTTGTTCCAACTAGCCTCATCTCAGTCCCATAGATGCTTCAAATTCAGCATGTTCAAAACAGAATTCATTCTCTTCTCCCTCACATCTGCTTTTTCCATCTACAGTCTTTCTATTATCTGTTTTACACTATCACTCAAGTCAAATTGTAAGACCAATACAATTCCTTTCTCCTTTCCTTTGTCCCTTTCATCTTTGATCAGAGTCTTGTTGATTTCTGCCTACTTAGTAGTCTTTTCCATAATGGTATTGCTCTAATTCTGTCCTCATCTCAGATGCCAGTGATATCTCTTGTCCCATTTTGCTTCCTGGCTTTGCCTTCTTCACTGCCAGCCAAGATAATCTAATTTTGCTTAAAGTATCTCCATGACATTTCTTTTAAATATATCCATGCTTCTCAGTCTCTGGTCATTCATAACTATCTTTGCTAATTTGCCATGGTATTTAGTGTCGGTGTCTACCTTTAAATTGGAGTTAAAGCTTCATACTTTCCAAGTGTCGCCTGCCCCTACAATAAACAAGGAAATCTTGTGCCGGGTACATTTAATTTTATTTTAATGGTGTTCCATTTTTAGATTTCTTTTCAATCACTAGTGATATGTGTTCTAGACCTAACAATCTGCAGGATTAGGCCAGGCACAATGGCTCGTGCCTGTAAGTTTCAGCCTATGAAGCAGCCAGGGCTAGGGATCGTGGTTCGAGTCCCACCTGGGGCCCATAGCAAGACCTAGTTCCAAAAAAAATAGCTGGGTGTGGTGGCATGCACCTGTAATCCCAGCTACCTGGGAAGCTGAGACTAGGGATTGCTTGAGTCTGTGATACCCTGGGCAATAAGAGCCTGCGGTTCCATGGGCAAAAATAGCGAGACCTAGTCTCAAAAAAAAAAAAGAAAAAATATCTGCAGGATTAGTCCTCCAAAATTTGATTCTCCTTTATCTTTTTAGATTTCTCTCTATCCATGCTTCACCTCATTTTTGCTGCATTTGTGAGCACTTGACCCAAACTCTGCCAACACAAGCATACACCAGACTTTGATTTGAAATTTAAGGAGCAGCAGCAGAAGAGTGCCTTCTATGATGGCAGTGGTGGTAGTAGTTGTAGTAGTTTGTCCTGTCCTGTGTCAGAGGGGCCAGTCATGCAGGCTGCAGTGCCTGCCACTTGCTAGCAGAGGAGGTGACAGCAGTGATAGCCTCTTCACTGGACCATCCTGCAAGGTTTCTATTAGCACCTTTATTCCTGGTGTGTGGTTTTAAACCAGATATCAGGCCCTTTTAGAGATTGTGAATATTACTTAAATTGAGCAAATTGCTTTTATGCTGACATTAGCCAGATGGGTTTCTGTTGTTTGCAGCTTAAAGATTCTGACTGATAAATCATTTTGCAAATGCAGTTATAAATCGCTAGGTGGGCCAGAAAGTTCTCTCTCTCCCCAGGCTCTTGATAATAAATTCTTGTTCTTTGTTTGTTTGACACAATCTTTCATGAGTTAATATAACTCACTGGGTTATAGTTTCTTGAACTTTAGTTAATTTAAGACTTTATCTTAGTCCCTTCGGATTTTAGCAACTCCATAGTTTCTTGGTACTTTGATTTTTGAACCATCATTTTCCTTAATGTGACTTCCAAAAATAGCAGCCTTTGGTTTTTTTTTTTTTTTTTTTTTTTTTTTTTTTTGAGACTAGGTCTCGCTATTTTTGCCCGTGGAACCACAGGCTCTCATTGCCCGGGGTACCACAGACTCAAGCAATCCCCAGCCTCAGCTTCCCAGGTAGCTGGGATTACAGGCGCACACCACCACGCCCAGCTATTTTTTTTTTTTTGGAACGAGGTCTCGCTGCGGGCCCCAGTTGGGACTCAAACCGCGATCCCTAGCCCCGGCCGCTTCATAGGCTGAAGCTTACAGGCACGAGCCACCGTGCCCGGCCAGCCTTTCGTTTTTAATTAAAGATATCTTCAAGTCCTAAGATAGCTGACTACAGTAAACAGATCTGCCCTAGCTTGTTACAGGAACTTAAAATCCTTTCCAGTGCTGTATATCTTGAGCATGGCAGCAACTACAGGACTGTATAGGTTTGAAAAACTCATTGAATTTAAAAATGTGAAGCTGGGCACGGTGGCGCATGCCTGTAAGCTTCAGCCTATGAAGTGGCTGGGGCTGGGGATCGCAGTTCAACTCCCTCTCGGGGCAACATAGGGAGACTTAGTCCCAAAAAAATAGTTGGGTGTGGTAGCCTGTAATCCCAGCTATCTGGGAAGCTGAGACTGGGGATTGCTTGAGTCTGTGGTACCCTGGGCAGTGTGAGCCTGCGGTTCCATGGACAAAAACAGCAAGACCTAGTCTCAAAAAAAAAAAAAAGTGAACTAAATAGTCATCAAAATAGTTTTAACATCTTTTCCAGGTTCTTTTTTAGCAACTTTTAATTACTAGAAACAATAGCAAATGATTCACTAATTTGCATATTAAAATTGATCACTTAAGTTCTAGGTTCTAGGAACACAATAGTGAATAAAACAGATAATGCTATTGATTGATTTATTTTTATTTTCTATTGATTGCACACACATATATATATTTTTTACATCATTGTCTACCATGAGGTTTTCCCACCACCTTATCACCCATGAACCCTCTTAATATCCTGTGCCCATCTCTTCCCTGATTTTAACCCCCTCCCCCTCTCTTGCTCTATGCTTCAGTTCTGCTGACAGTTTTAAATTTTTCTTGTCTGTTTGTTTGCTGTTGATTATAGTCCAGTTGTTTTATTGCCACTAGGGCCACCATCCTGGCCCTTCTAGGTTTCAACTTGTTCTACTCTGATTTCACACCATCATGCCAATGCAACTGGTTTTAGGGTGTCTCTGATCTCCTTTCTAATATAGTGACTACTGCATACCCCTTATTTGATGCCATTGACCATTCTTTCCTTATTGAAACTGACACTACTCTCTTCAGACTTCAACTATTCAGCTAGACCTGAAATCGGGTAGCAAAACAAGCAAAGTGGACAATTTAATTAAATTTACCTTTAAACCCAGCTATTCCTTATGTTTGTCCCAGCTCACATTAAGAGGAGGCAAAAACAGATTTACTCATTAAAAAAAAAAATAAACAAGAGTCACTGAGGATACAAGGAACCCCTTTGATAATCTTACTAACCAGTTCAGTCTCTAATCCAAAAACTGCACATGGGTCCTATACCATATGTATCTGTAAGATGGCGACTGTCCCACCTTCAAGCCAGATGAAGGAGCCAGGATGGTGCCATTACTCCTTCCAAAGGCACAGCTATTCACTTCAAGCCAAATGAAACCAAGGTGGCATCGTCAGTCCTTCTTCAAAAGTCAGAGAATCAAGTCCAACAAAGAAACCAGGATGGCGTCTTCATTTCTCCTCCAAAAAGGCACAGTTGTGGCATTTTTTTAGCTTTAACTCTAAAGTGGCCCCAAACCAGCAAGACACACTTTTTTTTTTTTTGAGACTAGGTCTCGCTATTTTTGCCCGTGGAACCGCAGGCTCTCATTGCCCGGGGTACCACGGACTCAAGCCATCCCCAGCCTCAGCTTCCCAGGTAGCTGGGATTACAGGTGCACGCCACCAAGCCCAGCTATTTTTTTGGAACTAGGTCTCGCTACGGACCCCAGGCGGGACTCGAACCACGATCCCTAGCCCCAGCTGCTTCATAGGCTGAAGCTTACAAGCATGAGCCACCGTGCCCAGCCCAGCAAGACACACTTAATACAACAGTGGCAACCACTTCAGACATCCCACGATGAAAACAGCAACACAGCAAATTCTCTTCAGTTCTCCAGACAATTTCCAAGCTTCGTAGTTTCAAAGTTAAACTAAGTTCTCAAGTACCAAATTTCCAAGTTAGCTTACACAAGTCTCTCCAGCTTGCCTCCCCGGTCTCCTCACCAGCCCAGGCTGGGGACAGAAGCCCACAGCGTGGCCTCCTCCCTTGCTGTGCTGCCACACATGGCAACGGCAGCTCCGAGGCCTCCAGCCTCCTTGCTGCTCCTCTGCTCTCCTCCTCTCCATGCCTTTCATTCTCCCTCTCTGTCTCTCTCTTCCCCTTAAACCACCTCCCACTCTTCTGTTCTCACTAGAAGGCTTAACTTCCCTTCTCCAACTTTCTGCTCACTAGCGCACAATGGCTGCCATTCTAATGCAGCACCACCAATGCTGGGGGCCACTGCACCCCAGTTTCACCACAACACCCCTATCAGATCCACTGCTATCTACCCCTTCCACATCCATCTTCCTCAGATTCTGGCCTTGATTCTCTTGCTTTCTGTCCTGCTTGGGAACATGTTTACTTCTGTGACTTTATGGTCACCTGTTTGCTGATGCCTCAAAGCTTTATCTCCAATACCTCCCCTTCAGCTCCCAACCTGCATGCCAGCTGGTTTCACTTCTCTTTTTTAAAAACGTTTTATTATGGAAGTTTGGAAGCTAACAAATATAATGATGGTAACATAATGAACTTGATGTATCACCCAGTGTCAGTCAGCACACATGGCACCCATATCTTTTGAAGCAAACCACAAACAGCATATTGTTTTATCTGCAAATATTCCAATATATCTTCATAATAAAATAATTTTTTAAAATTCCAAACTGTAACACCATGATCATGTCTAAAATAAGTTAATATCAGATAGTCAGTGTTGAGGAAATATAGTAACTAAAAACAAAGCAAAACAAAACCTCCCTGTTAAGAGAAATCTCTCTATAGTAGAAAAAGAATGAAGTTTATTGTTGAAGATGTACTACATCAGGCACAGTGCTATGAGACACCAAATTGCAGAAACCACACTAAAAAAAACCGTAACTTTGGTCAATAACATTCTATAGGTTTCCAATGTATAGCATTGTAACTGGACATCTCTATAGACATATGATCACCAGCAAAAGTCTAGTCTCCATCCACCACCAAATAACTGAACCCCTTCACCCAATTTACCAAGTTTACTTTCTCCTTCCTCTTTGAATTTGTTCTTATCTAAGAACTTGTTTCCTTTATCTTCCAGGTATGAGTGAAATCATTTGGTATTTTGTCTTTTTTACATCTCACACACCTACTAAAGAGGTGCAACCCATTCCATATCTCAAGATAAATGAGAGCTAGTTTTCCAGTGAGAGAACTGGACAGTACTTTTTGTCACAGTGAACTTGTCCTACCTCCATCATGGAAGTGAAAGCTACCACTGTAGTTAGTTGAATTGTTTACCCTCTGGGGAAAGCTAACTTCTCAGATTTCATGTAGGAGGTAGTTTTGAACATTGGGGGAAGCACCCACTATCTGTGCCCACATAAGTTAACTGGAGGTTGAACCCTAGATGTTGGTATTTCAAGAAGAGGATTCCCAGGTTCTAGAGGAAACTTGGATTGGATTGTGAGGCTGACAAGAGGCATATTTAGTCATTAAGGAAACATAACATGCACTTGAAAAGGACAGAGGAAGAAATTCTGTAACAAAAGGGACAAGAAGTCTTCTCCTTATTGCTTCCTTTCAACTGGAAAAAGTATTTTCAGTTGTATCTGCCTTTACACCAATCACTGTTCTCATTGCTAACTAACTTATCCTTTTTTTTTTCTGTTTACAGTTTGTTTGAATTGAGATCCGAATAAGGTCTACTTAGATTGATATCTCTGAAGTCTTTAAAGGTCCCTCCCTTGTTCTGTTTTTATTTCCTCTTCCTTACAGTTTATTCAGTAGAAACTAGGTCATCTGTAGAGTTGAATTTTGCAGATCACATCCCCGTGACACTCCATGCACGCTGTGTTCTTTTGTTCTGGATGTTTCCTGTAAACTGGTAACTGGCTCTAGATCCTTGGTCTGATTCAGGTTTAGTTTTTTTCTGGCAGTTGTTCTTAGGTAACAGTATGCACTTCCCTCAGGGGTGATTGTTATTCATTGAGCATTGACCAGAATTAATACATAACTTGTTTCTATGAATTTTCAGCAGGATATCCTCTAACACCTTAATGCCAACATATTACAAAGTAAAATTCTCATCTACTCCACTCCCTTCCTCTCTTACCTCTATAGCATCTCTCTCAGCCAGAAGACTGGAAGGCATACCCACATCTTTGTTCTGCACCCCCTCTAAATATTACTGGAATCTCAGTTCTCTCCTACTGCCTTATCTTTATCGTCTCTTGGTCAGCTTCCTCTTCTCCAGGCTATTTTCCCCCACGGGCCACCGGAGCACTGGATCTGCAGTGACAGATTTGATCTGTCACTTTCTGACTTGAAAAGCTGAGTATCTGCCTACTGTATTAGGATCTGGGCCCTGCCTTCTCTCCTGTCCCATTTCTCCATAGTCCTCCCAAGAAGCCTGGACTCAGGGAAACTGGAAAAGTTCTGTAGACCTAAAAGTATTACTAGCATGTCCACCAGTAGTGTTTCGTTCAGCATCATTTTGAGAAAAAAAAGTTGATTCCTAGCTAGGGTCAGTCTATGCGCTTTGCATATTCTCCTCATGCCTGTGTGGCTTTCTCCAGGCACTGCAGTTTCACCCACACCCCGAAGATGTGCCCGTTGGCTTCATTGGTACATGTACATTGTCCTGGTCTGAGTGGTGTATATGTGTGCTTGTACACTCCCTGTGACAGCAGGGAGTCCTGCACGGAATTTGTTCCCATCACATATCCTGAGCTGCCAGAATAGGCTCTGACCTATGAGATCCTCAAATGGAATAAGTGGCCTGGTAAAATGAATGAATGAATATAAGTGCTTATCTAATATTAGAAGTGTTTGGGATCTTATTTAGAGGTTTGGCCATCTTTTTGTGACCAGAAAGATGCCAGTAAGATGGCATATTTATTTATATAGTTCAGTCTCTGGTCGAATTCATTTTGTCTGGTATTATTATTAAATTCAAAAACTAAGCCCTCATTCCTTGTCCAGCAGGCAAGTTTGGGAGGCTTTGAAGGGATAAAGGAAGTGAATAGAACTGCCCTGGGAAGCTTAAAGTTAAGCTGGTGAGCCCAAGACCTGGTGATGAAGAACTGGTGAATAGTGATCTGTTCATGCTAATTTGTATCATTAGAACAACCCGAGACTCATCACCCTAACCAATCACTGATGCCTGGAATTTACTAGAGTCACTTTTGATGGGGCAGACCTCTCCCACATCTCTCCTGCTGCATTTCAATGGCCCCTCCTTTTCTTCTACACTGTCTTCAGTGAATTCTTTCACCAGCACCTGCCCTCCCCACTGTGCCTGTGGCTTACACCCCACCCCATTGTTCCCCAGACATATTTATTTTTTTAAAGTTACAGTCCAAAGAATCCATCCGTGATATTGAGGGCTTACTGGTTGTGCCTCTTTTACATAGTCAGCCCTTCCCTTTTATTTGTGGCTCGTATCTTTAAGTTTCAGATATTACCTCAGAACTCCTCCTGCCTCTTCCTGGCTTTGAACTTTCCTCAGTTCCCACCACCCCCTGAGCACAGCTGCATCATAGCCAGTCATGTCCCCCACCTGCCTTCTCACCAGGCTCTGAGCTCCAGGAGGCTGCAGCACGTCTTAATCTCTCCATCCCTAGGACTAGCAACATGCCAAGTACACCATAAGCACATAGTGGACTTGTATTGCAGGTAGGAGGCAAGGGATTCTAAAACTTTGTTTACAGCATGACCCATGCGGTTTTCCTGACTTCCCTTTGTTCTCTCTCTCATAATGACCTGCTCCTCAGAAGTCACCTGATTGCCCATATTTTATGAGCATTTGACACGAAGAATAACTCATATTTCAGATTGGTCAACTCTTACAAGGGTGTTTGATACCAGTTGGTTAATTTATTCAGGCTAAATACTAATAGTTGACAATGGCTAGTTATTGTTCCCTTTCTGAAGCATTTGCTTGAACCTGAACCTATGTAGCTAGTGGTGACTACTTCAAGTAAGACTAATCTCTAGTTAATTTAAACACATATTGCTTTATTATTTTAATGTCCCAAATAGCACAATTCAAAGGCCAGAATCTAAGGAACTCCTGGGGTTGGTTTAAATAATTTAACCCTTGAATAAACTGTCCCTCTTGCTTATAGTGATCAAGTCTCTAGGTATTGGTGGTGTATTCATATATACATATGAATATATATATATATATATATATAGTTGGTTTGGGGATGCTCAGATTTGAAGAGAAGACAAATCTTCCCAGCCCTCTCCCTGTCCTCCAAGAGGCTGAACCTCTTCAGAGGAAAACAAGTAGAAAACATTTTGTGTGACCCAAGAATCGAGTAACAAGTGGCAATCGCTTGTGGCAATGGCTTGCAGTGAATTTGGTGTCACAAGATTTAATTAACTTTGCCTTTGCATACTTTCATAAATACATAAAATTTGAAGTGTCTGTCAGCTAGATTTTTGGAATTATTTTGGTAAGAAATGAGTGAGTTTGTGTTTGTTAGCCAATTCTCACCAGAAAATGACATTGTTTTGAGAAATTGCAGGTCACATCAGTTTCAAGGAAAAGAAAAGGGGTGGAAAAACCACAAAGAAGGCCGGGTGTGGTGGCACGTGCCTTTAATCCCAGCCTAAGAAGGGAGGCCAAGACTAGGAATCACTTGAGTCCATGGGTTAGAGACCTGCCCGGGGCAACATAGTGAGACCTAGTCTCAAAAAATAGCTGGCCATGGTGGCACATACCTGTAATCCCAGCTACCTGGGAGGCTGAGGGTGGGGATTGGTACCCTGGACAACATGAGTCTGCGGTTCCCTGGGGAGCACAGCAAGAACCTAGTCTCAAAAAAAAAAAAAAAAAAAAAAAAAAAAAAAAAAAAAAAAAAAAAAAAAAAAAAAAAAAAAAAAAAAAAAAAAAAAAACCCAGTCTAGTTGCAATAATATGCCATCTCTAGCATGGGAAAGCTTTTCCTTGCTATCTTACTTAATCCCTGTGGCTACTGAGATAGGAGCTGAGACATGACCCTGTAGGAGATCTTCCTGCTCTTGGAAGCTAAGGAGCAGAGGGCATCTGTTGTTTGTTGTGGCACTTGCCCTCTTCGTGGCCATCCTGTGTGCACTCTGCACTCAGCCTAGGGTTGTTTGGAATGTAGTCTTCTGGTTTGGAGTTCCTTGGCCACTCACCAAGATGCTAGCCAGGATCTGGGCAGGACTGGTGTCCCCAGCCCTAGTCAGCAGCACTGTTTCTCCCTTTACTCCTTTCTGAAACAAGGGAGAATGTGAAGAATGTCAAAATCACACATTCTGAAGAGTTGTGTCATATCTCTGACAATACTTGCCATCTCCCCCTGTCATTACACATGGGAATAACTTGAAGTTTTGTCAGCATGTTCATAAAGCCTATCTTACATTCAGAGAAGCTCAAATGTATGTTCTGAATGAGAGACAATGGTTGCATGGTAATAATTATGAAGCCAGAGGACTCTACCTACACCTCTGCCTGTGCCAAAACCAGGGGACTAGGGCAGGGTGCCATCTGCTGACAGGCCGGCTCACCATGTTCAGGAGGTATTTAGAGGAGTGATGTGAGTTTGCTGTTCTCCTTAGACAGGGATAGATGTACTGGAGAGTCAATTACCAGGAAACAGTCATCTCAGTTCCATGTCTTGAGCTAAATTTTCAAGTTTGTTCTGTATTTGGATTTTTTTTTCTCAAGGATCATGCAAGGATATCCACTAAGCCATGCTTGTATCATTTGATCTTGAAGTTAACTCTAGCATATGTCAGATGATATATGAAATGATAGGCCTAGATGTCCAGGGTCACCTTTCATCCTCAAGCCCCTGGTGCCAGTCTCCCTGCCATGTGTTCTTCAGCTGTGGTTCTTCTCTGCAACTTTCTGTTGCAGACATGATAGGAAACATGGGGGAGCAAGGAGATGTAGAGTGTTGGCTAGAGCAGACTTCTTGGGGATTCTGAAAAAGTGATTGAGAATAAATATGCGTATTTCATGGCATGATACACCTAATGCACCAAACTCACTTTTGGGTCTAAATTAGTAAAGCATTGATTTTTTTTTTTTAAGGACACATGGCTGTTGAGGTTGTACAGTATTTAAATGCACTAAATAAAATTCAGCTCTCTGCATCTTACTGGTGGTAGCGAAATTAGTTTACCAAAACAACAATCTCATCAGAGGTTTATTACCTAAATCACATTACCTAAATCACATTTTAGGGGGTAAGAGGAATTCTGCTTACTTCACATGGCCTGTGTGGACTCTGGCCTTAGCTCCTTTCTTAGATCTCCCGTCCCCTTGCAGCCTTGTTTACAGTAAGCTATTTTTCCAGTACAACTGTGGTTTCTAAGAACAAGCAGATACATCTCTGCAAAATACCAGGAAGTCCCTTTGAACAGAGATGAATGTGCCTTGTACAAAATTTGAGACTGTAATTTTAGAAGTTCAGTATCCTCTCAGCACCAAGTGAAACCTCAGAGTCTTTGCTTTTTTCCAGGTTTCACTAACTTATTCCTGACAAGTTCCTAAATATTTTCATCCTGTCCAGGGACAACTTGTCTCACAATCTGTTTCTTGACTGTGGATGTTGGTGGTGGGGGAGGGGTTGGGTAGCGTGTCTGTGTGTCAGGCTACTTTGAAGCCCATCGCTCCTAACTTGCTGGGAGCTTTGTGGGTGACTGGAGCCACCTGATAAGTGGAAGCTAGAGCACTAGGAAAACTACAGTCCCTTTATGCTTTTCAAAATGCCTATTTACTTATCACATTGTTTTTTTCCTCTTACAGGACTTGATTCTGACTTGTCTTTTTTGAACAATGCTGTGATTTCTTGGCAGTGTCCACTATTGCTTCTAGCATACTTTTCTTTTTCTTTTCTTTTTTTTTTTTTTTTTTTTGAGACTAGGTCTCGCTATTTTTTCCTGTGGAACCGCAGGCTCACATTGCCCGGGGTACCACGGACTCAAGCAATCCCCAGCCTCAGCTTCCCAGGTAGCTGGGATTACAGGCATGTGCCACCATGCTCAGCTATTTTTTGGGACCAGGTCTCACTGTTTTTGCCCCAAGCGGGACTCGAGCCGCAATCCCTAGCTCCAGCCGCTTCATAGACTGAAGCTTACAGGCACGAGCCACCATGCCTGGCCACATTTTTCTTTTTGAAGGAAATATCACTCTGAGTTTATATTCCCCAAGTTCTGGGGAACCTTAGGTCTCCACAGTTCACTAGAGATAAAATTATGTGCTTTGGTATCTTCTAGAGACAAACAGAAGGAAGGAAGTGTACAGTGCATGAAATCTTCATGAATCCAGTTCATGGGTGGTTCAGGCTTGCTGTACACATTAGGAGCAGATAGCTTCTCTGGATTCTTTTCTCTGTCATGTATGGATGATACCAGCACAGAATGTGAGGATCAGCAGCTGCCGAAGCATCTGGTGGTGTGATGTGTGGGGATAGACAGACAATTTGTCTTCCTCTCACTGGTTTCTCTCTTGGATTCACTAATGGTCAGTGCCCTGAAATAGAAGTGCTGGTTCAAGGCCGAGCATGGTGGCACATTCCTTTAATTGCAGTCTATGGAGCAAGACCAGAACTAGGAATTGCTTGAATCCATGGGTTCGAGATCCACCTGGGGC